>NW_004624750.1:23602279-23614135 GCF_000247695.1 Heterocephalus glaber | reverse complement strand
GGGGGTGTGGAGAGAAAGAAACCCTTCTCCATTGTTGGTGGGAGTGCAGACTGGTGCAACCACTGTGGAAATTAGTATGGAGATACCTCAAAATCTAGGACTAGAGGCCCCATTTAACCCAGCTATTCCCCTACTGAGTATCTTCCCCAAAGAATTAAAGGAATCATAGCACAGGGATATATGTCCACCCATGTTTATAGCTACACAGTTTGTAATAGCTAAAGCTTGTAAGCAGCCCAAGTGTCCATCTACTGGAAAGTGGATAAAGAAGATGTGGATTTTTTTATAAAATGGAGTACTACTCAAACATAAAGAATGAGAAACTAGAGTCATTTATAGATAAATGGATGCATATCAAGGCCATACTCTTAAGTGAAATAAATAGGACACACATATGTAAATACCAAATTGTTTCTCTAGTGTGAGAAACTGAAAGTGTAAATAAGGGTTAAAATGACTAAAATGAATAATTGATAATTTGAAATAGGAAAAAAGGTCCAAAGAGGTAGAGGTGAAGGGAGGGAAAGGGGAAAGGAAAGAAGGGAAAGGACAAATTATGAGAAAAGAAAAAAAGATGGAAATGATGTCTATGCAAATAGGGAAGGGTGGAGGGGTTAAAGGGTGCATAGATAATGGGGAAAACATAAGAATCAAGATACATCATGTACAGGTACAAACACCCAGTGATAAATGTAAACGTATTGCATACCTAAAATGTACCAATAAAAGCACTTAAGAATAAAAAAAGAAGAATATAAGAATCTATTAAATTTCAATAATCAAAGCAATGTGGTTACACAATAGAATATATAAGATCAAGAGAACACAACAGGGTACTCCAGACAATCAATATATATTGACAATATATGACAAAATCTTACTACTGAGCATCAAGAAGAAAATGGACTTCCCACTAACAACCTTTAAATCTAATAAATGGTTTAATAAGTAATTAAATAGATTAGAAGCCCTAATAAACTACAGGACTCATAATACAAACAAAACTCAAATGACTTCTCAGGATAAAGTATTGTCCCTAAATCTCTTTTAATACTATTATTAATCACAATTTTTACTATGCACGTTCATCTTAGAAAAGGAAACAATATTTCTTTTTTATATTCAAAGTAGAATCTACACACTAATGAAAATTTTTCAGTGCATTGAAAATGAGTAGGAAATTAATAATCTCTTTAGTTCAAATTCATTACTAAAGAGTGTCATGTTTCCTTTTTGTTTTAAAATGCACTAGCCAATTTTTAGAATAGATAAATTGGCAAAGAAGGAAATATTTTTCCTCTACATTTTGTAGTCTATGTGTAGTGTGTGTGCGTGTTTGTGTGGAGGGGGTTAAATCAAGGGCCTTTACACTGAGCTATATTTCAAGACTTTTTTTACTTTAAGACAAGTTCTAAGTATCCCATGTGGGATTCAAACTTGTAATCTTCCTGCCCTAGCCTCTCAAATGCTGGAATTACAGGTATAATCACATTCCCAGCTTCTATGTGTATTTAATTTCTGATTTGGAGCAACTGACAAACATAATTAAATAAATAACTCAGTTTATTGCTCAGGGTAATATATATTCTCTCTTCTGTATTCTTTATATTTGTAATATGAAGTACTTTGAGTTATTTCAGTTATTTGCTACTTTAATTAATACTAATAAATATTTTGATTCATTTATATTGTTGAAATTTTTGATAAAGTGACAAAATGCATGACAAAGGTGAAAATTTATTTTATCAAATTACATTTGACTAATTTTATAGTGATTGCATTTAATACAATATTAATGTGTCAGATTTTCTCAAGTGTGAAATATGGAAATTTTTATATCAAAAATATTTTAATAAAGAGTCTTTATCATGAAATTTGTGGGTAATTTAATTTTTATTTTTATTTCTTAAATTAGTAAATGTTTGCAGTACATAATATTTACTTTCTTTGTAGGACGTGGATATATGTACATAATACATTTTAATTACTTTATTTTTCATTCCCTTCCCCTCCCCTACCTCCCCACCCTTCATCTCTTGTTCCCTTCCCATTTGAAAAAGATCGATCTTTCTACTTACAGCTATTTGTCTTTCTTTTTGCGCTTTATTTGTATTTTAGGCTTCTCTTACAAAAGAAATGTTATACTTGATCTTGTGTGTTTGATATATTTCATTTAATAGTATGGTATACAGGTGCATTAATTTTCTTTCAAATGACTTATTTATCCTTCTTTGGGGTATAGTAGAACTTGATTGCATGTAAGTACCATATCTTTATTTATTCATCTGTTGATAGAAATATAGGCTGCTTCCAAGAATAGCTTTTATAAATTGTGCTAGTATAAATATGGATATACATGTATCATTGTAATCCGATGTCTTTAGCTCTTTTGGGAAAATACCTAGAAGGGTTATTGCTGGATATAATAGAATTTCTAGCCTTAGTTTTTAAGGAATCTCCATACTGATTTTCTTTTTTTGTTGTTTGTTTTTGTTTTTTGTTTTTTGGGTTTTTTTGGTGCCCGGGATCGAACTCGGGTCCTTGAGCTTGCACAGCAGGCGATGAAACCACTGAGCTAAATCCCCGGCCCCATACTGATTTTCATAGTGGTCATACCAGTTTACATTCCCACCAAAAATATAGAAGCTTTACTTTTTCTCACAGCCTCACCAGCATTTGTTAGTATTTGATTTCTTAATTATGATCATTATTTCTGGGGTAACATGGAATCTCAGTGCTCTTTTAATTTGCATTCCTCTAATATCTGATGATGTTGAACATTTATTTACGCATTTATTGGCCATTTGCTCTGCTTTTGTGATGTGTCTATTCATTTCACTTGCCAATGTTTTGATTGGATGTTCTATTTGGGCGGGACTAATGTTTTTCTTTATATATTCTAGATATTAGTCTTTGTCTAAGGAATAGCTGGCAAAAATACTTCCCATCCTGTAGGTTGTCTTTTCACCCTATTGGTTGTTTCTTTTTATGTGCAGAAGTTTGATGTGATCATTTGTTGATTCTTGATACTATTTTCTGTACAACCAAGGGTTCTGTTCAGCAAGATCATCCCTATGCCTATGACATCAAGAGCTTTAACTGTTTGTCTTCCAGCAGGTTAATTGTTTCTGCTTTAACATTTACTTTAATCTATTTTGATGTTAGGTTAGTACATGGTGAGAGATATGGATCTAGATTCAATCTTTTGCATGTGGACAGCCAGTTTTCTGTGCACCATGTATTAAAGAGGCTATCTTTATTCCAGTGTATGTTTTTGGTCCATTACCAAAGGTCAAATATTTGTGTATGCTCTGAGTTGTTTCTGCATCCAAAATTCTGTTCCATTTATCCTCATGTTTGTTTTTCTGCCTGTACCCTGCTATTTTCTAAAATCTATATACCTTTTCCTTTAAACTTTTGTTGCTTTCTTCTATCCCTCTTTTACTTAAACACTCTTCCTCCTTGTGAAGAGTGAAATTTATTCAGAAATATGACAGATACTTATTGCAGTTTTCAAATATAGCCTCTAGATTTTTGTCATTCCTCTCATCCACTATTGTGTCTATGTTTTTTCCTCTTAAATTTGAACTTTGTGATCATTTGGCAAATTGAATACAGTTTAAATTATTCTGTGTTCATTTCTAGGCTTTTAGAAACTGAAGTTTCCTTTAAATTTATTTTAAGATTCTTATAGCAACTGATTTTGCTGCATAGGTCATACAAAGTGAAAAATTTTATTTTTTGTATTAACACATAAGAGGTCCAGTATCATTCATTGAACAACCGCTATTTCCTCACTGAATTATCAATTTATTTCTCTATCTTTTGACTGGTAACCACAATCACCATGACCTTGAAGGAAGCTAAATGACTGAATTGCAGAGAACACTAGAAGTACCCCCCCCATGACTACCTTTGTCTGATCAATAACATGAATCTCTTTCATGTTAAACCTCTCAAATAGGATTTTTTTTCTCTATTATACCTGCTAATGTTATGTGGAATTATTAGTTGTGTAATTCTATCTGAAAATATTTCAATTTAAATCTATGAATCCAAAGAATTATTACCCTATAATTGTATTTAATGCTGTTTTTATCTGGTTTACTATCAAGTAAAAACTGGTACTCTACACAAGGCGGCTATTCCTTGCTTTTAATTTTCTGATTCAGATTATATAAAATAAAGATTTTTCTAGGTTGTTTTTGGCAGGTTGGCAAAATAATCAACCTGAGATCTTTAGAAAGAGCAGAGATTTGATTACTTTTAATCACAGTTCCACTTGAGATTGCTTTAAAATGTTCTGAAAACAACATATTTTGTCTCGATTAAAATATCTATTTATATATTTACTTAAAGTTTTGTATGCGAATCCGTGTGTTTTTTATGAGTTAATTAAATCAAGATCATAAATCACTGACTACAGTATAATGTTAGTTATGGGTTAAAATGCTCTGTTGTCTTACCAAAATTTCTTTTTGTTCCTCTGTTTTATGTTCTCCCTTTGTTCTTTTATTGCTTTTGGATATAGTAAAAGTTCATTTCACAATTCTAGTTCTAACTTTATTTTATCAAATTTGTTTTACTGTTGAAATAGTGCCAACAAGGGATATTTTAAGGAATTGAAAATTATTAGAAGGAGCACTGAGTCACAAATGAAGTTCCACGATGTATATTAAAATAGGAAAATATAGTAAGGAAAACAAAGAACTATATCTAAAAATTAAGCAAAACTTAACTTGCTGATTAGGATGTTAGTGCCATTTCATATTCATATAAGTAATACTCAAATATTTAGTAGCTCAAGCTGACTGTAATCAGTTTTTATCTTAATTTTAGGCAAAATAAATCATCCTAGAACTTACCTCAAACTTATCAGGAACAAAAGTCACTCCGGCCACTTATTTCTGTATCTAACTTCAACCCTTCTTGCTTCATCTACACACATCTACCATACCAGGATATTCCATCTCCAACAGCTAATCAAGCTCCCATCAACAAACTGATCACCTCTTGGGCAGCAGAACTGTTGATTATGAGCAACATGTCATATTTCCTGGCCTCCACATTTTTCTATTTTCTTTCCGGGCAACTCTAATTTCCAATGTGTACCAAATAGCCTGGGGAACTTTCATTTGACACTGGAAATCACACTCATATCACTCTTCTGGCAAAAAAAAAAAAAAAAAAAAAAAAAGCCTGGGATTTAGCTCAGATCATATTCTTCAACCAAAATGGTTGCCATGTTAAAAAAAAAAAAAAAAAATTACTAATGGGCTACTGTTTTGGCTTCTAAAAAAGAACTTAATTCATAAAGCTTTCCAAATGTCTATTTGAATTCCTCACTTGCCTAGACCACAATCCAGTCAATTGCTATGTCTCTGCTGTATTTGCCCTATCTGAAGCTATTCCCTGGATATGTGTCCACTTCTTTAAAGCAGGAAAACTAAGCAGAAAGCATGCTTCTGAACCACATTTCTAAATGAAAATCAGGATGAAGGATTCTTCTCTTATTTTTATCTCCACTTGGAAATGATCTCTGTAATACTGCCCTTCAACTCAAGTGTGTGAATGTGCCCTGAGGACGTCTGTAGTGCAAGACACTTAAAACATAGGACATTTTTACATGGTGCTTGAAAATTTTTTCATATTCAGTAGAGAACTAAAATTGAGAAGCAAAATCATTAGTACCTAGCTTTGAATTCCCTACACTCATTTTCTGTTTTAGAGTAAAAAGCAGACCTGTGTAAAAAGAAGCAGTAGAAAAAAGAATGCAATTTACTGCTAAATCAAGTATTTCTGAGATGTATGAGAGAGACTGTGGGGGACAGATGCCTGCGTTTTGTTCCCCTTTTTACTAAGGATTTACTATGCAACCTTTATCCATACAACGAACTTCTTTAATTTTGATTACCTAATTTAACCAATGGTCAGTATGAAAATCATAAAAAATATGTTATTTATTTAGTTCTCACTTAGCCTTTTGAGTTTCAACCTGTGTACATAAAATTTTACAAGCTGTTATAATAATAGAGATTATATATTCTCTCCCAAGGTTTTGGGTTATTTTCTCCTTATATCTTTGAGATTATTCAATTAAACATTTTCAGAACTATGTAAGAGCGGAAGGATTCTATTTGGTTTCGTCTGTGATATATACTAAGTTATATGTACCTATTCAAATTGCAAGTCATTATATGATCATGAATTGTGAAATGGGTTTAGGTGATTACAGTTCTTCTAAAAAATGAAGTTGCTTATCCGCTTTTTTATAATTTTATATGTGTTTATGTCTTCTGAGGCACAATGAAAAATGTATGTATTATCCTGAGTCAAGGTTACAAAGAGCTTTGAAATTTTATCCTTCAGACTGTATTCTGCTATAAGACATATATGCATGTATATTTACATTGACCATCCTTTCCTTTACAAATATACCTTTGTTTCCTAGGTTATAGTCATTTATATGTGATTTTTTTTTTAAAAATCACTTTATTGAGGTATGTTTGGCATGCAAAAAGCTGTACATATGTACAAATATTAAGCCCTAAATCTATCCATTAACTTGAAAAGTTTTCTTCCATCTTATTTTTATTCCCTTTTATAAGAACATTTGTCATAAGATCTACTGATTCAGCAAAATCTTAAATATAGAGTACAATATTGTTTAATATAGAAATTTTGGTGTAGAATAGATTTCTAGGACTTGGTCATCTTATGTAAATAAAACTTTAAACATTTTGACTAATATTTCTGTATTTCCCTCTCCCCCAACCATTCTAATGCCTTTATATTCTGCTTTTATAGGTTTGCAAATTTAGGTTCATCATATAGCTAGTAGCATGTGGTATTCATCCTTCATCTGGCTTATTTCAGTTAGTATAAACACAGTGTTATTAAGGCTTATCTATGTTGTCAAAACAGATAGGATTTCCTTCTTCTGTAAGGCATTCAAATTTCCACTGATTTATATTGTATATTTTCAATATCCTTTCATCTGACAGTAGATATTAGGTTGTTTATTTACCTTGACTATTTTGAATAATGTAATAATGAACAAAGGAATACCAATACCTTTCAATACCCTAATTTCAATTCCTTTTAATAAATACCTAGAAGTTGAATTGCTCTAATTCATATTAGCTCTGTTTTTTTAAAATTATGTGAGGAAATTTCATACCATTTTCTAGCTGCACCAATTTCTTTTCCCATAATTAGTGTGCAAGAGTTACTTTTTCTCCACATCCACTCAATGAGTGTTTTTTAATAACTGCCATGCTAACAGGAATGAGGTAGTGTTTCAGAGTGGCTTTGAGCTGCTGTTTGTTGATGCTTATTAATGTTAGCTCCATTTTATTTACTTGTTGGCCATTTCTATGCTTTCTCTTCAGTTCTATTGCCTACTTTTAAATCATATTATTTTAAAACCATAATAATCATGACACAGTACTGCATAAAAACTGACAAGGATGGAATAGAATCGAGAAGGCACACATGATAGCTGTGTTACCAACTTGAATAAGAAATGCTTAGAGGATTGATTTAGCTCACTTCTTCGTATTTATGCATGATGTCTCATTGCAGAGGGGAAGACATATCCTGGATGTGGGAGGCACTAACCAATATGTTTATAGCCTGGATGGAATAAAGAGAGAAACAAGAAGGAAATATCACTTTCACTTCTTTGGAGGAACTTCATTTTACATCAATGTCATGGGACATCTGTCTCCAGCCTTCCAGCATAGACTCTTCAGCTTTCCACTGTAGACCCTTTGACTTCCTGATGGGAATTCAGCAGGACTCTGCAGTGAGATTCAGGCCTTCAGCTTTTGACTGCATCTCTTCAGTGTACAGGTGGTCCTTTTTCATTCTTCCATACTGACTCTGCAGCTACCATTGTAATATATATATATTTCCTCTAGTGAACACTTACTGATACACCACAATTATCAACACTCATATATTACCAACCTTGAGAAAGGTGCCAAGAGTAATAATGGGGAAAGAGTAGTCTTTTCAATAAAGGATATTCTCTTCATTAAATGAATTTGGGAAAATTTGATACCTACATGCAAAAAGGGTGAAATTGACAATTATCTTAAACTCTAAAAAGAAATCAATTCCAAAGGAATTAAAGACTTAAATCTAAAATATTACACCATAAAAACACCACAGAAAACAGGGAAAATCAATCATTTTGACATTGTCTTTGGCAATAATTTCTCAGATTTGCAGCAAGGGAGCAGGCAGCAAAAACAAAACAAAAATAAACAAATGGAAATACATAAACCTAAGTAGCTTCAACAGCAAAAGAAACAAGCACCAGAATAAAAATGAAAACTATAGAAGGAGAGAAAAGCATTTTTAGATCATATTCAATTACATCTCAGTACTCCTCAGCTTCAGAACCTATTGAAACAGTACTCATTGCCTTTTAAGAGAAAAATTGTTTCAGCACTAGGCACTTGTGATCAGTCTTAGAGTTAAATCTGAATAGTGCCGAACTCCCACAGATTCTTTGCTGTTGTCTTATACTTTTGTGTATTTTAAGTGCTAGTCATGGATCACAAAATATATAAATAAAAAAAGGTTAAGAGTGATACCACTAAGACTAAAAGGCATTTATTAGCCCAGTAAGAGGCGAATATTGGTCCTGAAAAATTTGAAAGTTCTAGAAAACTTTCACAAATTATCTTTATATTTTTTCTTTCTTTTTTATTTTTTTAAAAAATTTTAGTATATGTTAGCAGTACATAATGATTACATTTATCATGAGGATTTGGTATGTATACATGGCATAACTTGCCCTCTTTCCTCCCTTCCTCCACCTCTTGGTCTTCTTTCCTTTCTTAAAAGATCTACTTGTATGTTTATTTTGTTCTTTATTTATACTTTGTGTTCCTCCTTAAGAGAAACCAGACAATACTTAAGCTTATATTTTTATTTTTAATTCATTTCATGTATCACTATGGCCTCAAGGTGCATTGATTTTCTTATAAATGACTCAGTTTTATTCTTTTTGGTAACATAGCACTTCATTTTGTATAAATACCATATTTTCTTTATCCATTCATCTGCTGATGAACATGTACATCATCCTAAGATTTGACTATTATCAGGTGGGCTGCTATAACCATGGATAAGCATGTATCACTATATTGTGATGTCTTTAACTCTTTCAGGAAGATACCTAAAAGGGGAATAGATAAGTCAAATGGAATTGTTATGTCTATTTTTTTTTGAGCAATCTCCATACTGATTTCCAGTTTTTGTAGCAGTTTACATTCCTACCAAAATAATAGAAGGGAATCTGTTTGCTGAAGCTTCACCAGCATTTGTTATTCGATTTCTTGTTGACAGCTATTTTTTCTGGAGAAAGATGGAATCTCAGTGTTGTTTTAATTTGTATTTCTCTACTGACAAGAGAATTTTAAAATTTTTTCATCTATTTATCAGCCATATATACTTCTTCTTCTGAGAAGTGTCTATTCATTTCAGTTGTTCATTTTTTCACTGAGTCTTTTGAGTGTCTAATTTTTTTGAATTATCTATATATTGTAGATGTTAGTCCTCTTTCCATCATGTGCAACTTGTATCTTCACTCTGTTGATTGCTTTTGCTATGCAGAAACTTTTAAATTTGATATAATCCTATTTGGTGATTTTTGATGTTATTTCTCATACAATTGGGGATTGATTCAGAAAGTCCTTGCCTACGCCTATGACTTCAAGAGTTTTATCATGTATTTTGTCTTCTAGCAGATTAACAGTTTATGTTTAAACACTTAGTTTTTTGATAGAATTTTTTATTTTAGTTTAAGACATTGTGAAAGATAGGGGGTCTGTAGTCAGACTTCTACATGTGGATAGCAAGTTTTCCTAACACCATTTACAAAACGGCTTTTTATTTTTTCCAGTGTGTTTTTTTGTCCCTTTGTTAAAGATAAAATAGTTGGACTTGATTGCTTGGGGTTATTTCTGTATGCTCTATTCTGTTCCATAGATTCTTATGTTATTTTTGTGCCAGTAACATGCCATTTTGGTCACTGTATCTTTGTAATATATATTTAAGTCCAGGTTTGAGATGCCTCCGCTTTGTTTATATCCTATATAATTCTTTTTTATTATTAATTATATTGGTACATTTTACATGTACAACACACTGACATTCATCATTGGAAATTAGCACCTTTACATAAACTCTCTTGGCTCTTATTTTTTTCCCCATTCCCCTGTCCTCCTTTCAACCCCTCCATCGCTCCCTATTTACAAAGACTTTGCTTCCATTTTTTTCATTTACTCATACTGATTCCATTTCCTTCTTTCCTATATCCTACCCCTCCCAATTCCCCTTCCCCTTTGACACTTTTCTTCCTATTTCACATTGTTATACTTCCTGGTCCTTATGTACACTTTCAGTTTCTCACACTAGAAAAACTATTCGGTATTTACACATGTGTATGCTATTTATTTCACTTAAGACTATCACCTCAATGTGCATCCATTTAGCAGTACATGTCTCCAATTTCTCATTTTTTATGGCTGAGTAGTACTCCATATTATTAAAAAAAAAAACCCAAAAAAAACACATTTTCTTTATCCAGTCTCCAGTTGATGGGCAATTGGGCTGCTTCCAATTTTTAGCTATTACAAACTGTGCTGCTGTGAACATGGGTGCACATATATCACTGTGGAATGATTCTTTTAATTCTTTGGGGAAGATACTCAGCAAGTGAATAGCTGGGTCAAATGGGACTTCCAGTCCTCGTTCTTTGAGGTATCTCTATATTGATTGCCACAGTGATTGCACTAGTCTACACTCCCACCAGCAGTGGAACAATGTTCCTTTTTCACACAGCCCTGCCAGCATTTGTTATTGGTTGATTTAATGATAGCAGCCATTCTTTATGGGATGAGGTGAAATCTCAGGATGGTTTTCATTTGCATCTCTGGGATAACCAGTAATGTTGAACATTTTTTCATATGTTTATGTTCTGTATCTACTTGTTTGTCTGAGAAATGTCTGTTCATTTCAGATGCCAATTTTTGGATTAGGTCTTTAAATTTTGGAGGTCTGATTTTTTTAACTTCTTTATATATTCTAGATAGTAGGCTATTGTTTGAGTAACAGCAGGTGAAAATTTTTTCCCACATTATGGTTTGTCTCTTCACACTGTTGATGGTTTCTCTTGTTGTGTGGAAGCTTTTTAATAGGAAGAGATACTGCTTTCTGATTGTTTTTTGCTAGTCCATGGGCAACTGAGGTTTTGTTCATAAAATCTTTTCCTACACCAATGTCTTCAAGAGTTCTACCTAACCTCTGTTCCAACTGGTTCAGCGCTTCTGTTTTAGTGTTTAGATTTTTAATCCATTTTGATTTAGTTTAGTGCATGGTGAAAGATATAGGTCTAGTTTTAGTCTTTGGCAAATTGAAATCCAATTACTCCAGCACCATTTATTAAAGAGGTTATCTTTCCTTCAGGAAGGGTGTTTGGCTCCTTTGTCAAAGATGAAGTGGCTGAGTGTGTCTGGAATAGTTTCTGCATCTTCTAATCTGTTCCACTGGTCCTCAGGTCTGTTTCTTTGCCAGTGCCATGCTGTTTGTATCACCGTAGCTTTGTAGTATACTTTCAAGTTGAGGGTTGGGATACCCCTGCCATATCTCTGTTGCCTAGAATTGTATTTGTTATTCTAGGTCTCTCCTTCTTCCAAATAAATGTTTGGATTGTTTTCTCAAGGTCCATGAAGTATGCTGCTGGGATCTCAATTGGAATTGCATTGAATCTATATAGCAGTTTTGGAAGTATGGCCATTTTCACTATGTTGATCCTTTCTACCCAGGAGCAAAGGATATTTT
>NW_004624750.1:23574130-23589378 GCF_000247695.1 Heterocephalus glaber | reverse complement strand
ATAGGACACACATGTATAAATACCAAATAGTTTCTCTGGTGTGAGAAACTGAAAGTGTAAATAAGGACTAAAATGTATAATAGGTAATGTGAAATAAATTCTATTCTTACATTAAGATTTCTTATTCCTGTATAACTATTTTCCTACCTAAACTCAGAATAAAATTGTTTTAAAATTACTGAAGGGGCAAAAAATACTAGGTGAAATAAATGAATACTTATACTACATAGCAGACAAGTCTAAATCCATGGAAATTAAAATCTGAGAAACATCAAAAGTCAAAATGATCATTAATTTTTAATATTGATCATATAGAGTAACTGTTTCTTCTATGAAAGAATTTTCAACTTTTTGGTAATACCATATTAGTTTGAACCATTTGAAAGAGTTAATTTGTATATCAATATAGTTGAAAGTTGATAATTTTGTGTAGCTAAATCTAAAACTTTATATCAATTAGAAATAAATAATTATTTTAAAAGTAGAAGTAATGAAGAATTCCTTCTAAGTAGCATTCAAGTGGGAAATAAGCAAAGGAGGAATGTTGCACAAAATTTTGAAGAGAGCACTTGAGTGGAACATAAGTGACCTAAAAATGTAAATGAGAAATAAAAACTGGAAAAAAGCTTTGAAAAGAAGTATTTTCCAATTTTACAATGTTGTGTTGCTGTCAAGCCTGAATTATTTTCAGAATATAAGAGACTCATGTGAGTTTTGGAAGTTATGGCATTTAAAGGTAATTTTTTTTTTTTGGTCTAGTAAAATTCTGCTAGTGTGAGACTTCCCCTTACCATTCACTAAACAAATAAATGTGATGAGTTCTAAAATTAATTAATGTGTTTCTAGCCTATGCGTATATTTAGAGAAAGATGAAGGATTTGTCTTCTAAACTACATGCTCTATTATAATTTTATTATGCATCTAAGAATGAATTAAAAGGTATTTGTGACAGAGTAATTGTTTACTGTTGTGGTAAAATACAACAACTGAATGAATGAAACTATGTTTTTTTCTTTCTTTCTCATAAACTCAGGAATGAGAAATGTTTAAAGGAACAATGTCAGAACAATTGCTTCAGGTATAATCAGTATCAGAAGTCTGGCAGGGTTTGATTTTTAAGGGTGATGAGAATAATATACTCTGAGAATAAAATAATATGGAATAGTAAGAACATTGCTTCTAAATCAAGAGAGAAAAACTAAAATGTAGTAAAAAGAATGAAAACCATTTCCTGTAATTTGTAAGCCAGTTATAATCCAGAGTCATTGCAATGACTCAAATCAATATAGTCAGAGAAAATGGTTTGGAGAATTTCTACTAAATAGAAATCTTAAAATAGGACAGACACAAATGTATGTATACCTCTTACCACATTATGAGATACATTCAGTGAGTTTTTAAAACTCTTTAATTTGTCACGTTAGTTCACTTCCACTACATACACACATATATATGTAATAACAACTACTTTCTGTTAAATGTGAACTTGTATAATTTATTTTTTTATTTTATTATCAGATTTTTTTAAAGTTCATGGACCCAGTAATCCTGGTAGATCCATTGGGATTGTCTGTTTGAAAGAAGCCCATAATTTATAGATAAGGTGATGAAATAATTATGATTATATGAACATGTAATTAACATGTACAAATTTCATATTAATACTAATTTCATTAATAAAATATCTTTCAAATTATTTTTGGTTTGTATCATTCTTTATATTTTAAAATGAATGTCTAAGAAATATTTTCGTATCTATGTTCCATATTAGCTTAAATTATTTTATCTACACATAATGGAAATCTTAGCTAAGTTGTGTTTAAAAATAAGAATATATAGAAACATAATAAAGAGTGGAGATTTAGGCAGGCTCTTGGGATTCTTGCTTTGGTTTCTAAATGTTTTGTGAAAAACTGAGGTTATTTCTGTCTCTGCTCTGCCACTGAAAATTAGATTGGTGTAACACCTGCCCTTATGAGATCTATGCCAGCAGAAACTGGGAAGAAAAGCCTCTTTGATCCCATCCAACACAAAAGGCTGAGCTAACTCAATCATAAGTCAAAAGCAAATTCTGAGATTTAGATTATTAGTTTAAACTTGTTAAACTGGCTCATCTTCAACCTACACAGTAGAAAAGTTGAAGAAATTACAATGACTGACTGAGACTAATTATTTCATAGGAAATATGTTATCATAACTCAATCTTGATGGCTACTACACACTATTAAAACTGGTTTTAATAATAGGAAGATAAATCTTAGTAAAATGGTTTTAGAATTTTTAGGTATATAAAACCTTTCCCAAGAATATATTGATACTGATATCAGCAAGTTTGCCTGGAATTCTAATTACCACTTGACTCTCATCTTATGTAATTCTATATAGCTTAATTTCCTATTGCTAACAACAATAGTAACCATGTGCTAAGGAATCTCTTTAACTCTGCAACTCTTGTCATCCTGGGCTATCTCCTTTATCAAACAATTTTATAAAATATAGAACAGTAGTAGAAATGGGTAAAATAATTGAATTTCTTTTATCTTTTCAATTAGTCACACCATCATTCATTGTTTTGTCATGTCTGAGGAACAAGCACCACTGCTCTGTTGTCCAAGCAGCCAACCGGGATTGTAAACTCATTCTCAATTAAAAAAAAATTAGACAATGTGAAATAGGAAGAAATGGTTCAAAGGGGAAGGGGAAGAGAAAGGAGTAGGGAAAGGAAACAAGGGAAAGAAATAAATATGAGAAAAAAATATGAAACAAAGTCTTCGTAAATAGGGGTGGAGGGGTTGAAGGGAGGCCAAGGGAATGGGGAAAATAATAAGAATCAAGATATATCATGTAAAGGTACTAATACCCAATGATAAATGTCATCATATTGTATACCTAAAATGTACCAATAAACAATGAATAAAAAAGTTTAACAAACATCTAGTAAAAAAAAAATAGGACACAGTTTAATGAAAGAAAGATGCTTTATTTATAAAGAGGAAAAGGAAGTGGGAAGAGAAGATAATAGCTACCCTGATAAGAAAGTATTAGGGTGGGTGGCTCCAGAAAGATGGAAGACCCACAGGCCTTTGTTTCTTGTTGCTTTTACAGGGAGTCAGAGGCCACTCCCTCCTACCTGGAATTTACAGTAACTGGATTCGGTCCTGGGTACCTCTGCCTTTCTGGAATTTCTTCCTGTGGTCTTCCTGCAGCTTCATTATGTTTGTTGACCTGACCTTGACCTACTTTTTAAGGCTTTAACTTTGGGGTGTGTGGCTAGTTGGCAAGGGAGTGCCTTATTCATGCTTAGATTAGAGTTAGTAAGGGGGATTGAGGATATCTATTGAACTTTATAGTGACTGGAGTGAATAATATAGTGATGATAGAGTAAATGTATATGTATATGTATATGTTAGGGCATAGGTGTGAGTGTATAGTTGTATACACTAGGAGCCTTCGTCAAGGTTAAGCAGCCCTCTCCTACCCCTTTGTGTCCCCTACATTTTATTGGAGGTGGGGGTGGCTTATTGTTTATGCGTTTGGCTTTTTCTCTGTACTCTGCCTATCATCTCTTTCCCTCTCTGGTTTCATGGTACAAGTCCCAAATGGTACCTTTCTTTATCTGGTTTTTCTCTTTTTCTACTCCTGTACTTGACCTGCTTCTCAGGAGAATTTCTCTAGTAAAGTTTATTTTTAACTCCTTCTAGTCAGGATTAGCTAGAAGATCTAATGAGGCTCCTCTGCTATTTTCTCATCTGCAGACCCTACTCTACAGTTGCACCTACAAATATAGCCAAATTAGTATTAGTTATTGCTTATTGATCTTATGTACAGATAAGCTATGTTTACTTACATTAAGATTAACCCATTACTTTTTCTTTCTCATATTTTTCCTCTATCAATTTTACTATTTTACATTTTGACCTTCATTTTTGACATTTGACTGAATCCTTATCTAAGCATACATGGAGTACTCAAAAATAAAGTGTGTTTAACTAAAAATTTTATTACAGTAAATGATATATTGGTATTAATTCCCCTCAAAATACTCCCCCTCACTTGAAGTGCAGTTTTTCCATCATTCCTGCTACTTTCTGAAGCATTTCTAGAAGTCTAGGATTAAAGCTAGAAATGTGAGTTCAAAGTGTTTGTGTTTATAACCCCTACACATCCTGTTTCTCCTGACTTTGAAGCTTTAAATAAGATACCTATTTACAAAAAATATCAGATTGCAAATGAAAATCGTCATAAGATGATTTTACAAAAACATGATAATGTATCCCACTAATTCTACAGATTTCTGAAAGCAAAATTTACATATGATAACATTTACCAACTGTAAATTTGTAATTGAGTAAATTTTAGTAAATTTACAATGGTAGAACTACCAATATAATCTAATGACAGATTTACAATATTCCCATCATTCCAAGAACTTCCTTCACACTTCCTCGTTTTGAATCAGTTCAAGAATATAAAAATAAATGAAAGTGAAGATACTAATTTAAAGAACCCAATTTCTGTTTTATTGTGGTTCTCAAATGTGGTTTGAGAGCTTCAGAGTTTCCACAAGATTACTTCAGAATGTCCAAACTGTCAAAACTTTGTGTGTACAGTGGGGAGATGCAGTAGAGTAAAGTACAGTACAATGAAGAAAACCTTGAAATTGTGAATCATTATTGCAATATAGGATATAAGAGTTCATTGGTTCTCTGTTAAGTGAGATATTAAAGGGATTTATAAAAATATACAACAATCCTTTTCCTTTTGGAAAGTGCCGTTATTTTATGAAAAATATTTTTGTGCTGTCTTCTCGTAGGCTGAGTACTAACATTTTAAATGAATTGATAACTCATTTAATTTGAAATACAGTAAATCTTTATAAACAATGAATGTTAACAAAAATTTTTGGCTGTTGAGAAATGTTTAAGATTCAGTACCACTGCTGTGCTGCATACTATGCCCCACCAATGCCATCAAAGTAGAGGTTGTGCTATCTCTTCATCCCTTGCTCTTATAAGGGGATCTTTCTTAAGTTCAATCAGAGAGATTCAAATGTGTTCTTTGAAGTTTCCAGGCACAAGAATATTGGAGTTTGGCTGATATATGAAAATTCTAAAAATGAGTTCTACTGGAATCATAAAGGTGGCCATATTGGGTTAAACCCAACCTACGAGATACTGTTGGGGGCAGTAATGCCTAGTATTTTCTGTGAAACAGATGAAAGATATGAGATAAAGCAATTCATTATAGTGAAATTACAGATTCCATCATACAGGGATGACAGAAAGATTGGAGAAGTATCTACAACTAGAATGACATCTGAGTGAAAAATGACCTGGTTTTGTAAGTAGTTTTCAGAAATAGAGATACATTACTTTAGACAAAGGAATTGCAGTAAGAGGAGCCCAGAAAATTCTCACAAAATTACCTCTTGAGACTTTTGCTGATGGACAAAGCTCTCTTGATAAAAACTAGAAAAACTAGGCTAAGAAAAAAAATTCTGTTTAAAGGCACCTTAAACTTACTGAAGTCTATAGAACTAATTGGATTAATACAACAGAGTGAAAATTCACAAAAAAGTGAGATATCATTTTTTTCTAAATAAATTTAAAAGTTTTAAATATGAGCATGAAACATGTATGTTTTTTTTTAAAATAGGGCCAATGAGAGACAAAATTGGAAATATGAGAAGCCTCAAATTAATGCTAACCGAAATATTTACTGAAATGTGAAAATTCTTAAGGTAGGATACCAAAAGACTAAATGTAAGACCTTTATAAAGAAAAGCAGAATTTTCAACAGTATTATAAAGCTGAAAGGACCACTGACACGACACCAAAGAATGAAAGTGAACCTATACTCTTAGTTGAGAGTCTTAGGAAGACTATGCTATCTAGGAATAAATTAGTGGTCGAAAAATCCTTACCAATTCTTCAGCCAAGTTTTACCCACTCAGTTAAGGAAGTTAGCCTATATTTTACCTATCTAAAGGAAAGCATGAACCCTTTATGATAATCTATGACCGACATTCACAACTACGATACAAATATGAAAGAAAAAAGTAGACACTAAAACAGATCCCAGAAAGTAATATAACTGAATTAGTAGAAAAGAACTGTTCAATACACAAAGAAAAAATGCAAAACGACACAAGAAAAAATAAATTCAGCATATCATTGAATTTATAAAAATAAGGAAATTAAATTTACATCTAATAGACTAAATCACATTAAAACTCCAAATGTAAGACCGAGGGCCTTACCAAACACTCTGAGGAGCTGACTGCAGTGACGAACACCCGGGAAGGAACACACCGGACAAGTTGGAAAATAAAACAGACCTTTATTAGTCTGGCCAGACGGCACTCCCAAAGCAAAATAGCTTAGAGAGGCAACTGGCTCAGAGTCCGAGGCTGTTTTATAGGGGGTTGAGAGGGAGTTTAACATGTAGATGTACGAAAAAAAGGAACAAAGGTTAGTGGTCGACTGTCGCGTACTGGTGGTCAGCAGACACACACAGCAATGGTCACTACCATATGGTCACGACCATCACGTACTGATGGTCGGCAGACACATTGATGGATTGTTCTACCGACAGTGGGCCCGGGAACATTCGTTCTCTGGACAAGTAAGGGGTTGAGTAATTTACTTAGGAACTTTGTTTTGCTACAGATTTTATCCATTATCCCAGAACTAACAAGCCCATTTTAACCATTGATTTTTAAATACAATAGAGGCTAGGGGAGTAATTGAATTTGGAATCATACAGTCCCACACAAACTATTGCTTGAAGACAGTTAAAGCACAAAAGACAGGATTGGTGAATGAGAAAACAAGTCAGTAAAAATAGGAGAACCTAAGCATGTAAAAAGAATAGAAAATAAAACAGAAATTCTTTTAAAATGTGAATGTAAGAAAAGTTTTTTTAATATTTTCATTTAAAATCCCAGAAAAATAAATGATTATGTACTAAAGACTAAAACCAAAGACAAATTCACTAGACCAATAGAATTAGAAAAGAAATCCACCACTTTGCCACTTTTCCCAGTTCTTTCAGTTTGTTACAATTCCAGTTGAAAAGATGAACCAATATTGGGTTTAAAAGAAACCTAAAGCCAATTCAGTTTAATACTTTTAATATGGGTTCCTGGGCATTCTTACAATCTTTTAGGAACTGCATTTATTATTAACTCTTATTACAGGAAAGTATTTTTTATTTAGAAAATGAAACAGAAAGGTTAATGTTCAGTTAGGAACTGGAGAAGGTTGGAACTGATACATTTTAAAAATAACATGTGAAAGAGAATCCTGTGAGACCATTTCTCACAAAATGTAAATGTAATGTATGGTTCATTTAAAGTGCTTTGTAATCTTGTATTAAATAAATAGGTCATCAGTTCCTCCATTATTTCACCATTGAATTCTTGCTCTGTCACTCTGCACTTTCCTGTCTGGAAAGAACAAGTAAGAATTCCATTTTTACTTCATACACACAAGTCAGTGTGTCTTGCCTACACTGCTTGTACTACTCAGCTTTTTGTTACTGTGACAAAATATCAGAGAAAAAGCAATTTAAAAAAAGGAAATGTTTCTTTTGGCTCATGATTTCAGAAGTTCTAGTCTATGGTCACTTGGATCCTTTGATTGAGGTCCTGTGGTGAGGCAGCTTATCATGGCAGGAGGGTGTGGTAGAAGGAAGCTGCTCACTTCATGACAATGTAGAAGCAGACAGCAGGGGAAATAGCTTGTGCTCTTTTGCTCCATCTGGGCCCCTGCTCTATTAGCAGTGCTGCTCACATTCAGACAGATTTCCCTTTCAGTTTGCTGTTCAACATGCCAATTTTCCCTGAAACACCCTCAGAAACATACCAAGAAGTATGCTTTACTAATATCTTAGGTTTTTCTTGATCCAGTCCAGTTAACAATCAACATTAAGCATCACACTGATCCCTCATATTAAAAGACACATATACAATTGTCTTTCTATCTGTTTAATACTTTTTCTATCTCCCTAAAAGCCTAAGATTAAAGCTAGTCCATTCATTTCTTTCCTGTTATTCTTATATCTACATATTTCTATACTTTACATTTTACACTCCATTTTCCTCTTTTTTATACTAGAATTCAGTCTTATTACCTTTTTCCCCTAGTTTTATTTTTTATTTTTATTTATTACATGTTTTATTTCTCAGTTCTAGGACTATTTAATTCTTTCTTGTCTCATTCAAATAGCTTACTAACTATTCTTTTTGCCTCATTTTAGCCTACTATATATATTTCCAGTATTTATATATCAAGGAAGTATGCTTTCTTTGCTTTTTGTTTGGCTCTTTCAATTTTGATGATTAAAAATCTTCAGTGTTCTTCATATATGTTATCTGTTGGTATATTTGTGTGCACACAAAATAAATGGAAAAAATGAAAATGATAAAGACCTTGGCAGAATAAATTGACAACAAATAACTTTGGAACTCTTGTTTTCAGGAAATTTTTCTGAAGCTAAAAGGTTTGTATGTATACTATATTTTGCCACAGTTTACATTGAATGCATTGCTAATGATTCATCCATGAAAAGTATGATCTTTGCTTTAAGCTGTGTTTTGAAGAGAGGAAATGATTCACTTTGAGCCATTTACTATTTTTTAATATGAGTCACTAGGTTGACAATGGCAGAGCTTAAAATGAGAGAGAAATTATCTTTTGTCAATAGAGCACCTGAGATAAACCTGTTCTTGGAAATTAGTATATCATTGGTCATTAAGTTGTCCTTTAATAATTTACTAAATTGATATGTAAGAGACACTTTAGTTTATGAAAGTTCTAATGCATTTCAAAAAGTTTCATGTTTCTAGCCACTAATTTATTCATGTAACATCAAAACCATCAAATGATATATAAATGTCCTTATTTTGTACTGAAAATTATATAAAATTGAGCAATGATGTATACTGAAAGAAGACTGTAAATAATGAAAGAAAACATGTTTCAGAAAGAGAAAAAACTTAAATGCAGATCTTTAGAAAAGTCCAAAATAAACAGATCTGATAATTTTTTCAGCAAAACTAGTATCCAATTTTTCAAGCATTTACCTTGTGACATTTTCTGCCAGGTATTATTCATTCACTCATATATCCACTCAACAAGTATTTATAGAACCCTTTTTATGTGGTCCTGGTACTGAATAAAAAGGCAAACGACTCCACCCATATGTACCTTACCTTCAACTGAAAGTTATCTTAGTTAAAAGTTAGAACAGCATAGTAATTATTCTTAATTCTGGCTTCATTTTATGAAAAAAATGAGAAACAGATGTTTAGACTATCTTAATAATTTTCAGTTGCTACACATATGTTAGATATGATACAGGAATGGGGTCTAAATTCTTGGGTCTTTCTCAACTCAGAGACCCTAGAAATAAACCACTATTTTCTATTGTCTATATAAAAATATTATAAAATATTACTCTTTTGGAATATACATTAGATGATGATTATTGTAGCCATGAGATCAGTTCTCAATGGAGAGGGAACAGGCTCCAGAAATCAAGATGATTGTGAAAATTAATCCTAATGGTCAACTGCATTGGCTTAAGAAATGCTGCCCTTGGGGCCAGGAATTTAGCTCAGTGGTTCCACCACCTGCCTCGCAAGTGCAAGGTCCCAAGTTCGATCCCCAGTACCAAAAAAATAAATAAATAAATAAAAGGAAATGCTACCCTGAGAGGTGAGTAATTCACCCTTCTGGCTGGGTCTGGGTGGGTCACGGAGAAGTGATTCTGGGGACTGTATCTGAACCCTGGCCCATTCCGCTCTGGTGCCCTTCCTCTGCTCTACTTACTGGCTTCCCAGAAGTAAATAATATTGTTCCATCAGCCCCTCTGACGTGATGTCTCTGCCGTGAAACCAGTAGACCATGGACTGAAACCATGAGCCTCTTTAAACTTTTCCTCCTTTATGTTGTGAGTGTCAAGTAGTTTCTCTCAGCAACAGCAAATATGACCAATACTATGTGTGAGATGCTAACTTCAAGGGAGCTCTGGATAAATAATATTCCCCAAATATATTATATTTGAAGCCCTTAGGATAGACCTACCTTGAGACCTACCTTGTCTCTCTATAAGTATTTAGAGCCATGCTTTTTTTGTTGTGCTTATTTGGAGTTTGGATTGTTTTCCTAAGGACACCGTTAACCCAGCACCACAGTGTAGTTGACTTCAAACCAGTCAGTTCTTTCACAGCACTGGAATCCAAATAGACAACCTCAGAGTGCTCACTCTGGGTCCTTTTTCAGGAGCTTAGAGGAAAAATCTGTTCCAACTTCTATCCATCTCTCTCTCCCCCAGTAGATGCTTTCAAGTCTGCATTCCTTGGCTGTGGAATCATAACTCCATGTTCTACATCAGTCATTAGATGCTATTCTCCCTAAGTGAATTTCTGCCTAAATTTCCAACCTCTTTTTCCTTATAAGGAAGAAAGTCCAAATTTCCTTTTCTTTAAAAGGAAAACACTCATCATTTAGCCCCTTCCCTAATTCAGTATTACTAATTCATCTTAACGAGTATATCTGCAAAAACTTAATTGCCAAATATTATGTTCAAAGGTACAGCAGATTAAGACTTGAACATATATTTTGGGAGGAACATAATTAAAAACACAAAGAAGTTTAAACAACTACTTAAAGGATATGGTTGTGAAAAATAGTTATGTTAAACAGAACCTTGTAAATGTGTACATACTCTGAACGATGGCAAGAAATTAAACTGATTGAAGAAAGAGCCCAGTCAATCATTGTGTCATCTCATTTATTGTGTCATCCTGCAGCAAGCATATGCCTACTGAGTGAAACGGTAAGAGAATGTAACCATGTTATTTAAAATTATCTTCCTTATTTTTGTTCTAATCTTTCTAGTAGAATTAATGCACATGAAATAGTAGTGATATGGCTCCATTGTTCCTTTGTTTTGAAAAGTTAGGTTTTTAAAAAGAATTTAGGATACATTTGCAACATATAACAGTTGCATAGATTTTTTGGAAATTGGTACATTCACATATTGCATGTTGATCCTTTTTACTACCTTTCCCTTACCCTTTCCTCCTTCTCCTTCCTATGATCCCTTTCCCACCTCCAAAAAGCTTATCACTATTTTTCCTACCAGCTTTCCTTTATTTTCTCTTTAAATTATTTGTATTTTGGGCTTCTCATAAAAATAACCATCTAGTATTTAACCTACTGTGTCTGATTTATTTTACTTAACATTATGTTTTCAAGATCCATTTACCTATAAATGAATCAAATTTATTCTTTATGGTTCAGTAGTACTCCACTGTGCATAAATAACATATTATTTTTTATCTACCAATATTCTTCTGGTGATAGGCATATAGGTCACTTCCATAATTTAGCTATTATGAATTATCCAGCTATAAATGTGGCATGCACGTATCAGTATAATATGACAAATTTAACTGTTTCAAGAAGATATCCAGAAAAGGTATAGCTGAGTCAAATGGATTTCTACTTTTAGATTTTGAGGAATCTCCATACTGATTTCCACAATAATTTTACTAGTTTATATTTCTACTAATAATATAAATGTCATGCTTTTTTGCCACATTCTTGCCAGCATTTGTTATTTTTGAATCCTTGAGGATAGTCATTCTTACAGGCATGAACATTTTGTAATTAGAATTTCTGCTTTGTTTTTCTTCATAATCTCTAATTCCTTATTAAAGTTGTCATTATACCCTGCATTGTCTTCCTCAATTCAAGTAATAGTTTGTGTGTCTTTTTTAAAGTTAATGAACATCTTATTAATTAAATCCCTTATTTATTTACATCTTCTTTGAGCTCATTAAACATTTTATGCATTTACTTTATGGTTTATTTTCTTCAAACATTCAAATCACTTAATTTTTGAAACTTCCTCCTATTCTGTGTTTTTGGAAGCATCCCATTGCCTTATTTTCTCATAGTTTTATTGTTTTTGTACTGAGAATAGAAAATTCTGTCGCTGCCGTGGAGATCTCTTTTGTTTGTGGATGTCTCCCTGTGATGTGAACTTGGCTTTGGTTATGTTTTAGTGTTCATGCACCTAGTGATCCTGTTCAATATAGTAGGAATAGTCCTGACCATTGTGTTGCAAGGAGAAAGCAATACTGATACTGATTGTATCAGCAGCTACAGAAGCAATCACATACCAATCATGTAACTTTAGGTTTGTTTTAAACATTTGACACTTTCTTCCATAACCCAGGAAGTCAAAGAAATAGTACTGGTGACAAGTAGCTGAGGTGTAAAATATAAGGCAAGGAAAGGGAAGAAGTAATGAAAGAAATACTTTAGAAAGAAGGGAGAAAAGTGACAACAGCTAATGAAAAGAAGGAAAAGATAGAACTTTGGTGATACTTTTATGTCTGGACTAAGGGACAAATGGGGGTCTGGGAATTAATTTTCAGGGGCAAGAAATAGAAAAAGAGAGAGAGAAACATTATCAGGGATTGAAGAAAGATGTGAGAAGATCAGATGCAATTATTGTGGTGGTAGAAAGCTTGTGTTTGAATCCTTTGTACATGATTTTTAATGACATGACTATGAAAGACACTATATAATTAAGCTAAATTAATATAATTAATAATTAAATTAATAATTAATAATTAAAAATTAATATAATTAATAATTAAGCTAAAGCAATAATTAATTTTATTCACCATTTGAAATACACAAACACTTTATATTTATGTTCTGAGATAGAAAGATGAAAGAAAGAGAAAAAGTAATGTGAAAAATAAATGCAAGTAATAATACATTATGCTGATAATATTAGTGTCATTTAAAAACAGTGGAGAGGGAGGGGAGGATTTGAGAGGGTGTAAGAGGGCTTGCTTACAGGGAAAGGAGTTTAAATGGAACACAGTTGAGGGTGTGGGGAGGTTGTGTCTGATTTATGAACCACACAGAAAACTCTTTCAGCAAATCCTATGAAACATCCCTTGCTATGGGGGAACTTGATGGGACTAGGTGAAAAACTAGCCCACCATCCTATCCTGCTCTTCAAGCAAAAGTAAGTTTGGCATGCATTTTGTTCAATTCTTTTGGGATATGTGTTAAATTTGAAAATATTACTATCCATGTGTCAGAGATTCAGAGTCAAGATTTTCTCATACTTTGCTTACTTTGCTTATATAAGTCCTAAGTGTTTGCTAACATTTTGTTCAAATCACAAAAATTACAAAAGCATATGATTAATGCCTCAATAGGGAAAAAGAGATGTAAAACTGATATATACTCTACTTGAGTTTATACATAAAGTGCAAAGTGAAAAGTTTCATGCTGATGGTGAACTCTCTAATAATATAGAGAAACCATAAAACCATATCTAGAAGCCACACTGTGATTTGCAGAAAAGAAAAAAAGGAGAGATGGATAGCAATGTAGGTTTCATTACTTCTGAAGGGGTTTTGTAGAGGATAGGAAATAGCAATAATGATTGAGGGGAAGAAAGGACATCATTGTCTTTAGAAGAAAACAGAGTTTATTTTCTAGTTGTGTGTCAACTTTATAGGGAAAATATGAAAAATTAACTTTACATCTACTGTCTTACAAAAGCTGTCTCCTTATTCTCAAAAGTCCCATCAGAAAATATATAACTCTAAAATTAAGGGTACTTGTTTATCCAAACTTGTAGCTTAATGGAGCAAAAGGAAGAAAAACACATCTTGTCAATAGCTACATGTCATTACTTTCAAGTCCAAACAAGGAAATTTATAGGTTATCCAGACTATAATCAAAATGGACTATAATCAAAATGGAATTGAAAATGTGACTTGGATCCTTGTACTTGTGACTCAGTGTATAGCATACTCAGTTATGGATCAATATCCTCCAATCATCCCTTGACACTATTCAATTAAGCCACAGAACTCTGTCCAGCATTTATGTCTGTAAATTAGAACACAGCACAGAGATCTGTTACAAATGAGATCAGTACAAATCCAAACACCTATGTGAGATGTGGCAGAGCACATAACAACCCTGACACTTCCTGCCTGCAATCCTCTCACCCCAGATGAGTGATTCACTAGCATAGAAAGAGTTTCAGGATTGTTTAGAGGGACAATGATTCAGCTCCCAAATTAGCCCAACTGTGTGGAAGTTGGTTTTATCATGTACAACATAAATCATCCAGACTTGCAAATAAAGTCTTAACAAGTTTCTCAAAAGGAACTCTGATTACTTTAACATAAAAAAGAAATGTCTTTATTCATATATTAGTGAGTATAGTAGTAGCTGAAGTGGTAGTAAATTATTCATAATATGTAGTTTAGTGATAACAGCAGCAATAATGATGATGAATTGTAACCCCAGTGCATCTATCCAATATTTTTTAAAAAGATAATTTAAAATACACGAAGTGAAATATGGCTAATTTAGAACTTGACATCATTTTTCCCACCTTATTATCTTAGTTTTCAAAACAATGAGTAATTGAAAATGTGAAATAGGAACAATAGAGAAATTTCTTGAAATTTTACCTTATTTATAATGCACTCAGGCCAGGGGTTTAGCTCAGTGGTTCCGCTGCCTGCCTCGCAAGTGCAAGGACCTGATTTTGATCCCCAGTATCAATAATAATAATAATAATAATATTTATAATGCACACAGTAGTAGAATTAGGGTCATTTAATATGTTATAGAGTTAAAGTATCTCGGGTGAGGCGATAGTCTTTGGGAACTATTACTATTATATAGTCTTATTTACATAATTTTAATTTCTATTACAGAGCAATTTTTAGGTAATAAGCTCTTTAGAAGATATCTATATCAGTTAAATTTTTACCATATACATATGAGTCATTTTAAAAATTTAAACAAAATAAATATTGATATTTGAAATTTTAAAATAATTAAAGTATTTCTGAAACCATTTCTCATGTACCTGTTAGGTGCAATGTTCTACTTTTTTTTTTCCCCATTAAGTTTATTGGTACATTTTTGGTATAAAATACAGTTACATTCATCATTGGGATCTTCTACCTTTACATGAGTATCTTGGTTCTTACTTTTTTCCCCTTCCCTTGCCCTCCCTTCCCTATTTGCAAAGACCTTGTCTCCATTTTTTTTCCTCTTTTCATATCTTTTCCTTTCCCTTTTTTCCCTTCCCCTACCCCTCCCAATTCCCCTGCTCTTTTAGACCTTTTCTTCCTGTTACACAATATCAGTTATACATTTTTTAAATTACAATATCAAGATCTA
>NW_004624750.1:23560371-23570877 GCF_000247695.1 Heterocephalus glaber | reverse complement strand
TATATTAAACTTTATTATAATAAGCTATGCATAGGATAAAATAGTATATATAAGATTTGTTATTTTCTGTGTCTTCAGGTATTCCCTGGTAGTCTTGCAACATATCCTCCCAAAATAAGGGCTGGGGACTACTGTAAATAATTTAAGAAAAACTTCAGAGTGAAATGTATATTTTTTCTCATAGATTAATTTTGATCCTTGTTTCTTGCTCTTCTTTTCTACCTAAGGCAAATACATGTTATCTCTATCCCATATTTTGCACAAGCATCACTGTCTTTACCTAATGACACATTAAAAGTTTTGTCACTTTGTGCCTTCTCTCTGAAGTCTGAACAAATTAAAGCTACCTTTGTTTATGTCAAACTGATTTTTGCATCAGAATGATTCTTGCTTAACAATGAAATTTTATTCATAATTATACTTATTTGAGACAAAAGTTATAGAGTCACAAGATTGAATGTTTAATCCACTGGACAAAGTTCAATAAAATTAATTAGTCAATGGTAATATTCATCAGATATCATTGGCATTTAAGTGATCAACTGTATGAGTTGTTGATCTTTTAGAAATTATCATGGAATATATGTTAGTTCAATAAATGTATACTAATAAATTAAAAATCATTAAGTGATCATCATTTGGTCACTTTATGAGCAAACACAGGGTTAGAAAACATTTCTATAAACTCTGTGTTCCCTTCACAATCACCTTCCTTCAAGTTATTTTCTGGACTAATATTGTCTTGACTTTTATGTTTTAGCTCCATGGGCATCAAAATAGAGCAAATTTATGCCTTTTATTTAGTTTATATCCATAAAATCATGCTAAACATATTTTCTTAGTGTATTTCATTTGCTCAATATTATATTTTCAGGATTCACCAAGGTGTTGTTATAACTTTAGTTTGTTTAGCTTCTTTACTGTAGTGTCATTTATTTTATAACATAACAAAATTTATTTTTTCTATTCTAATGTAGATGAATATTCAGTCATTTTCTGTTTTGAACAAATGAAAAAATGCTCTGACAAATATTTCCATTTGTAGATCCTGATGTACATTTACTTGCAATTCATTCATGAGTGAATTTGTTTGTCTATAGGGTGTGCATTTTTAATTTCAGCATATAAATATTCAAAATGTTTATAAAATGTGTACACAAAGTAGTTATTTATGAAGATTTTTATTGATTCAAAATTTTCCAAAATACAGAATTTGTCAGTTTCTCTAAATGATTGTTAAAGATTTTACCAACTTTTTTTATGATGTGCTTTAATTTTTCATCTGTTTTTAAGTTCTTGTTCAAATGTTTTGATAATTTTTCAAAGTAGATTTTTTCTTCATAAAGGTACTGTACACCTTCTAGATATGAATTGCTCATTACGTGTTGACAGTATCTTTTCATATACTTATATTTTCTTTGAATGAAGAGAAGTGCTTAAGTTTGATATAGATAAATTTATCAATTTAGTCTATTACATGTCTTAAGAAAAATTTCCTTACCCACATTACTAAATAAAATGTTAAATGTACTTTTCTTCAAAGGTGCTTTAACGCTTTCAATAGTTAGGTTTCATTTATTAAAATATAGCATGCATACAATATATACATAAATATTAAGAAAATAACAAAATTTATTCAAACAAGCTCATCCATGTGATCGGTACTTGGTTCAAAATATAGGATATAAACAACACATTAAAATGTCTTTCATCCTTCTTTCAAAATAATACCTTCCTATATATGTTATTCTGACTTTTAACTTTTTTATGATTTTACATGTTTTCAAAATGCAAATAAATGGAATCATGCAGTATGTATCTCCTTATCACCTTCTTCTTTTGGACAGCATTATATTTGTGATATATTTATACTATTGCATGTAGTAGTATATACTTTTTCATTGTTATCTAATTCTCTATTTTGTATTTGTTGGAAAATAGACAATGTTTGTCTTGTAGTGAAATAAATGTTTGAGATTCTTCCAGTTTAAGCCTATTGTGAATAAAGCTTTTAAGAGAATTCTTATGCATAGTTTTTTTGGATTATTTTATTAAATTCTTTTATTGGTACATTGTAGGTATACAACACAATTACATTTCTCATTGGGAATTGTACCTTTACATAATGCATCTTGCTTCTTATTTTTTCTCCATTCCTAGCCCTCCCTTCACCCCCTCCACCCTTCTCTATTTACAAGGACTTTATTTCCATTTTTCCATTTCTCAGCATTTTTCCTTTCCCCTGCCCCTCCCACTACCCCTACCCCTTTGGACCTTTTCTTCCTCTTATGCAGTTTTTGATGCAAGCAGGCATTTACTTTTGTGGTGTAAACCTACAAATAAAATCACTAAGCCTCAGGTTATGCTTATGATCAACTGGAGAAAATAGTTCTAAAGTATTTTCCCAAGAATTTTTTTACCTTATTTGCCACAGTAAGGATTTACTGGACTTCCTTACTCTGCACTCTTGATTTAATTAATTCTGGGAAATTCCTTGACACTTTATCTTCAAACACTACTTTAAAATTATTTTTTCCATCCACTTGTTTGGAGATGCCAATGATATGGACCTTAGAATTTCTCACTATATTAGCTACTTCTTTTATCCTCTTTTCTCTAATTTGAGTCTGCTTATCTGTCAATACTGTATTTTCAGTGCTTCTTCAGATCTATTTTCCAGTTGGCTGGTTCATTCTCCAGGGATGTCTAACCTGCTCATAGGTATAAAACTGCTTTCAAAACTGTTTAGCAGTCTTATCTTTTTGCTGTTTCTGTGCATTCAATTACAGATTTTTAAAAGAATTTTTCTTTGGCTTTTAGATCACATTTTAAAGATTCCAGTGTCACTCGATATATCACATTTTAAAGATTTTTATTTCCCTGTAAACTTTTATACTCTTAAAAAATCTCCACGAGTATAATAAAATTGCTGTGTGTTTTCATTTCAGTATGTGTTTAACTTGTAGTTGATAAACCTAAATGTAAATTATTATTGGATTGTTAACAGTTCTTTATAATTTTTTTCTATCCTAGTCTTCACTTGTTTATTTTATTATATGTTGTACATTGCATTAAAGAAAATCTTCATAAACTTTTATGCTTTATTAGAAAGTATTTTTAATCTCTAGGATAACTTTGGATATTTAGGAGCTTTTTAAAACATATTTCACTCATTTCCAAAATTTTCCTCCATGAAAGATTTGAAATAATTATTCTACACTATTTTTCAAGGAAAAATTGTGACTAACAATTTTCACAAGAAAAATAGACTATGCTTCAGTGTTCAGATAGTTTAAATTTATTTTTTGTTATTCTATTTTGCATAAGGAATATTTTCATAATATACATTCTACTTCCAAACTACATCTTCTAATTTAAAGAATTTATAATATAGGAAAAAAATGGTATTGCTTTATGGAAGTTTGATACCTATGAAAGTTTAGCACATCAAAATTTCTCAGCATTAAAAAAAAAGTAATACATACCAAAATAACACTATCTTTCAGACATCAAAAATTACTACATCATTTCTATTAACATGTTAAGGATGTTCCTAGATTATAAAAAGTCTCAAAATATAAATACAACTAATATTTAAATAAATTACCCTTTCATAAGCCTATATCACATTTTAATCATCTTTATTGTTTTTAACTATCTTATATTTACTTTGTCACTTTCTCATTAATTTAGTTAATTTACCATTTTCTTAAATATAAAATATTGCCCTTTTCTTTCCTTTAATCCATATCTTACAAATTCTCATTTTTTCATATCATTCATTATTAATTTCTTTATATCTTCCTTTTATTACATTAATTGATAATTCAGTTATTTAACTTGCAATAAGTATTTATAAATTAATACTTGTTTTAATAGTTCTCTTCCAGTAGACTTAATCTTGAGGGTAAGAATCATGTACAATTAATGCTAGATATGTCACATATCCAGTGTTCAAATATATTTGTTAATTCCATTGATTGCTTTAGCCATTTTAACTACTTAAAAAAGAGAATTCGGAGTTATATATAATTTGTGACTCATCATTTATTGTATATGGGACTTGGAAAATATAAATTCTAAAAATCATAAAGTTTACATACTATAAAACTATACATTTTTGAAGGTGCTAAATCTTAAAAGTTTTATACACAGTTAATATGCTCTTTTTCTATATTCTTATACTGTGAATTCTATCTAATGATTATTTTTTCTTTAATCCATTCTAATTACTCAAATGTTACAAAAGAAACGATATGCAATGCACTTAAGAACTAAGGCCTTACATCATTAATATGAATCATTAAATTAAAATTCGAAAATATATAAAGCTCTGCTCAAAGTGAGATGTTTAATAATAAAATTGTGTTCGCAATTTGGTTTCATCCTCTTTTTAATATGACCTTAAATTACTTAATTAACCAGTCTACCTAGTTAATCTATTGATTGAGGTTATATTAGAAAATAGGATATATACGTGATATAATATATTCTTTTCCATGTTGTAAATTAACTAAAATTTAATTGATGGCTATTTTTAATAAATAGATCCCTGGTTTCTCCTCCATTCATTGATGCATACATTTATTATGAACCCTCCCATTATAATTACTATGAAAAGGGAAATAATTCTTTTGGTTTGACATACAAATGATGTGTCTACTGACTTTGAAGCAAATAGAAACTGTTGATTAAAAAGGCCCACTAATCAAGACCTAACACGAGTAAGACCATCTCATTGATTCCAGAGGTAAATCTCAGATGGATGTTGTAATTTACTATGACTAAACTCAGAATTTAATATAAGACCTTATATTCAGACCCATTCCCTATTAATTAAGGCTGTGTGGATTTCATGGGTGAAACAACATTTTCTTTGTTATGCTAATTTATGGAATAAAAATTATATGTTAATTGTGAGCTAGGACACTTCTAAGTAATTATCTGAATCCAAGGATGTAATTCAAATGTAAAGATAAAACATAAATTTTCATAAACCTTATTTCTGACCAATTGGGAAACTATTGTGAGGAATGAATCTTCTTCCTATTTGTCATATGTACCAAATTAAAAAATAATTCATAGTTTTGATGGTGAAATGATGGTGAAACCATGTAAATTGTGGCATTGTTGATAGATGAATTTTGATGTGATATGAAGGAAATGGATATGAGCTATGTACAAAATGCTGAAATTCAAGGCCAAATTCTTTATATCTTTTGTATAGATCTAAAGTTTTGTATAGATTAATATGTTGCTAACATTTATTTACCTACTCACTTGGAGATGCAGCAAAATATAAGCTCTCTGCACAAAATTCTGGTAAGAAATAGATAAGGCAATTATGTGAAGTTGCACAAGATAGTTTTAATGCTAAAATCCTGAATATAATTAACTAATAAAACTATTGAAAACTGATGAATTATATGACATGGCATGACAGCAGTATATAAAATGTCCCACAGATTAGTTTCCATAATTCTTGGTACTTGAAAGTAATTAGATTTATGATATTGAGGATAGACTACAAATTGAAATTATGACTCACAATGAAGTCTAATGGAAGCTTGTTGGCAGATCTATAATCCAAGAATTGTTAGCCAATGAACTGAACAGAATGCAATTTAAATAAAAAGAAACTTAAATTGCAGGGGAATTACCTCAGTGGTTCCAGTGCCTGCTTTGCAAGTGCAAGGACCCAAGTTCAATCCCCAGTACCCCCCCAAAAAAAAAAAAGAAAAGAAACTTAAATCAACTATGCTCTAAACATTCACAGATACAATCAGATTGATAATCCAGAAAGGTGTCAAGATTCTGAAACAAAAAACAGACCTGAAGGGAGCCAAATGTAGGAAAAGAAGTATAACATGTTTCCCAAATATAATAAACCCAATAGACAACTTAAACTATAGATTTGATAAATTAAGAGAAGGTAAATAACATGGTAGATTTACCAAGTCAAGTATAGATTTGTTTGGATTAGAAGAATAATAGATGAAACAACAGTAGAAAATGGAATGTGGGAATGAAAAGAGGTAACATTTAATGTCATTATAAACTAAAATTATTGAATTTAAGAAATACTTATATCATTAGATAAAAAAATTTATGAAATTGTGCAACCTTAATTTGAAGAAAAAAGGTAAAAGTATCATATTAAAAACCTGTCTCCAAAAGCACATCAATAAAATTTAACCAGATTCCCTATAATAAAAATGATATGAAGAAAAAATAATAATATCTTAAAAACCAAATAAAAATTTTCAGTCAATATTTCTAAGCCAAGCAAAAAATAATTTAGCTATGAAGGAAAGTTAAATTCCACAGCAAGAAAAATAAAAATGTACCTATGTAAAATATTGAGATTCAAATTTCAATGAGCAAAGAAGTAAATTACTTTAGCCAGAGGATTATAGAAAATAATAACATTTTTTTTGCATCACAAAACTAAAAGAGAAGAATTAAATGTCACCTGAAAATGTAGAAAAAATTTCAGGAAGTTTAAGCTATAGTAAATTCCTTAAATTGTCCACAAAGAAGTAAAACTATTATTCATATACATGCACATATATATGTATAAGACATGCATTAAATATTTCATCATAGGCACTTAATTTAAAAAGTATAGAATAAATAAGATATTAACAGAAATTAAAGTAGACTAAAGAATATTTATCAGTATAATAAAAAGGAAAGAAATAAAAACTTTGTGAGATCAGAATAAATAAGTTTAAAAAATAGAATTAATGGTAGAAATTAAGTAAATTCAGCCAGGTGTGGTACACACATGTAAAGCACTCAGAAGGCTGAGACAAGAGGATCACTGCAAGTCTGAGGCTATCCTGGGCTGGGCTGCATAGTGAGATCAAGGCCAGCCAGAACTACAAAGCAAGACCTTGTCTCAAAAAAGAAAAAAAAAGAAAGAAAAAAAAAGTATAATCTGTTAAATTATTAAATATAATAAATTCCAGCTATATTTTAATTAGGTTATATGTACAGATTGGGTATATATAACAATGGAGACTACATAATCAGAAAAAAGAATGAATCAGACCATCTTTTTTCCAAAAAAATTTTTTCTATCAAAAACTGATAGATTCAAAAATATTATTTGGTAAAATGGCAATTTGAAAAATAATATATGCTTTCATATATAGTATATATGTATTCTTATATGCAAGTATAATTTATCATGTGAAAATTAAGAGCAAAAAATAGTTTAAAAACATGCACAATAAATTCAAGATCTTGATTATCTTTAGAGAAGCAAAAAGATGGGTAAGACTTAAGATTACTTCAAAGGTTATATTTTTCAATTAGAATTATTCATAGACAATGTCATATGTATCTTTAAACAAAACAAAACCTTTCAAGAACCAAATATGACAATGTTAAAATAACTGGTTCTGCTTGGTGATTAAAATGGTACTTGCTGAATGTGTGTGTGTGTGTGTGTGTGTGTGTGTGTGTGTGTGTTTCTTCTTGGATGAAAATCTTTTCTATTCTTAAGTCAGTCTTCTATCCCCAATTTTTAAAATTTTAATTAAATTAATTAAAATAAGCAAGAAAACTAATTGCTATCACAAAAAAGAGGTAATAGTTCTGGTAAGTCCTTTTTGGGCCTCTTTTTAAGATTATTATCAAAGTGAATGAGTAATATTTTCTGAAACACATAAGCATAGGTTGTTAATTTCTAGTGATTTTAGTTTCCATTGTGAACTTATGAAAGAATGTTTGTTTTAATTATTTATCATTGTTCTTTGGCAGGTTTCACGTTGCCCTCGTGTGCTTTCATTCCCATAGTGCAGTGATCCAGCTAATACTCACCAAGGACATTTCTTTGTCTCCTCAATTATCTCCAATGAACCATTTCAAAAGAAAAAAATCATGCTTGCAAAAATTTCCAAAATTAAATATTTCTCTTTACAAAGTCTATTTATGAAAAAATACTGGCAGTCTTTGTTTCAATAAATGTACCGGTTAAAAAAAGTAATAATTCACATCTGTTTGTATAAACAATATGGAATAATAAATAATAATCATTTTTGGAATGGCTAATCAGTATAGAGCTAAAACATGATAGATTTATTCAGATATTTATTTAAAATAAATACTTGGACATAGACGATGTGAATATTTAAACTCTTCTTTTGTAACTGAACAGTCAATATTTTAAATAAATTATTTGCTTTATCTTTCATAGTAATATAAGCTACATAAATAATAATATACCATGCAGAGACACAAACAGTCTTGTATCAAGGGAAAAGGTAATCAGCCATCAACTGCTAAATTCCAGGGGACTAAATTCTCATGATTTCAGAATTTAAGCATAACAAATTCTGTAAAATCAATGTTTTGTATAAATCTATTTCTGCACACTCATATGTAAATACATATTATCATTACAGTAAGTATATTATTTCCAAAATAAAGGTGTCAATCAGTAGAAATACATACAATCTAAATTGGGTTCTAAGTAGTATTTAATATGTAATATTAACCAAATAAAAAGCAAATACATTCAGGTATTCTGTTCATTTTTTTTCTTGAGGGAATTAATGAAAGAAATGTACTTAATGTGTAAACCACTACACAGTTAGTGGTAGTGTTGGAATAGTATTGCCTCTCACTTGGCTATTTACACACACTATGTCATTTCATTACCCTTAGCTGCATAATCTTTCAAAAAACTGATAAAGTAAAGCAAAGCAAAAATTTGATATTCTCTACTTATTATAATTAATAAAATTATAGCATTTTCATTAGAACTATTTCCTAGTTTATTAGCCACATATTTTTGAAATTGAATGACACAAATAGAAATGACAAGTAAATCGGAATTAAAAAGCCAAAAATTTGAATTTATTTTAAAATATTAATAGATCCATATATTTTATTATGATACCTAAAAAATAAAAAAATTGCACTAGCAAGCCATTCTCCTTTGATTTCCACTGTGTAGACTAATTTTTACTTTGAATATTTTTGATGTGGTATTTTTCCAAGACTCGAGTTGGCTGAATATACAATAATTTCAAATGTAATATATATGCATATTGATATAGCTAGGGGAAATTTAAAATAATGGGAAGAATTAAAACTCTAGACTTATCAGCAGATAAATCATCAGCAGATTTGACATTGCTGATAACTGACAGGCTGGATAGTGTAAATTTTAAAGTGGTCTCATTTATAAACAAATCAAAAAGGAAATCATATAAAAATTTTAAAAAATTAAGTGTGGGATTTCTCCAGCTATTTGTTGGCTCCTTATATAGTTTAGACTGTGAATGTTCCCCAAAGGCCTATGAGCTAAAGGCTTGGTCCTCAGAGTGCCAATATTGGGAAGAGGCAATACCTTCAGAAGGTAGTGTATTATAGATAATTGGAGAACATTCCCTCATAAGGGACTATGAAGAATGAATGAAGAATATCTTCATTCTCTTTTCTGCTTCCTGCTCATGAGGTCAAGAGTTAGCTCTGCCACATGTTTCTTGCCATTGCTATCCAGCATGACTGTCACAATCCCAAAGCAATGAGTCACCCCAAACCTGGACTGGAACCTCCAAAACTTTGAGCAAAAATGAGCCTTTCCTTTTATAGATTAATTATTTCAGGTATTTCATTACAGCAAGGTGGCACTAACATAGCCTTTAAGATAAACATACTCAGAGAGATACTATAACAATGTACCAAAGAAGCAGCAGGGAAGGTAAAGACATGGTCAAATAGTTCAGCAGAAAGGTGATATTTTGGTGGCAGAGCCTAGAGATAAACATCTCCCAAGATAGGGGCACTAGCAAATGATGCCTAGATTGTAGTTAACACCTCACAGCAGCACAGAATAAGGGTAAGGGCTGTGAAGTAGAAACAGCACCAAAATTGAAAAAAAATAATTCAGCCGGGGGTTGAATGGATCCTAAAACTGAGCTGCTATGAGATCAAGAACATCAACTTTTATGTTATTTGCTTTCTAGAAAAGATTGCACCCTTCATGGGACACCAAATCGTCAAGAGATTCTCTCATCTTTTTATATACAATATCTAGCATTAAATTTAATAATTACAAAATACGCTGTGGCAAAAACAACTGAGCAAAAAACAAGAAAAAAATAGATGAAATAGATATCACAGTTATCAGACAAAATTTTTTTTAAATATCATTGACTTCATTTCTTATCTTTATTCCTTTTATTTCTTTCTCTTGTCTAATTGTCGTGGCTAATGTTTCCAAATCTATATTGAACAGGAGTGGTGATAGTGGACATCCTTGTCTTGCTCCTGATTTTAGTGTGAAGGATTTCAGTTTTTTACCATTTAGTATGATAATGGCTGTTGGTTTTTCATAGATGGCTTTTATCAGATTGAGGTGGAGACCATCTATTCCAATTTTTTTAGGGTTTTTATCATAAATGCATGTTGAATTTTGTCAAATGCTTTTTCTGTATCTATGGAGATGATCATATGGTTTTTGTCCTTGGCTCTATTGATATAGTGTATTAC
>NW_004624750.1:23510073-23525010 GCF_000247695.1 Heterocephalus glaber | reverse complement strand
ATGCAATCCCAATCGAAATCCCAGCAGCATACTTCATGGACCTTGAGAAAACAATCCAAAAATTCATTTGGAACAAGAGACCTAGAATAGCAAAACAATTCTAGGTAATAGAGACATGGCAGGTGGTATCACAACCCTCAACTTGAAACTATACTACAAAGCTACTGTGATAAAAACAGCATGGTACTGCCAAAGAAACAGACTTGAGGACCAGTGGAACAGATTACAAGATACAGAAACAACTCCAGACACACTCAGCCACCTCATCTTTGCCAAAGGACTCAAACACCCTCATTGAAGGAAGTGTAGCCTCTTTAATAAATGGTGCTGGAGAAATTGGGTTTCAATTTACCAAAGACTAAAACTAGACCTATATCTCTCACCATCCAAAAAACTAAAATCAAAATGGGTTAAAGATCTAAATCTTAAAACAGAAACTCTGAACGGACTAGAACAGAGGTTAGGTTGAACTATTGAAGACATTGGTGTAGGAAAAGATTTTATGAACAAAACCTCAGTTGCCCATGAACTAGCACAAGCAATCAACATGTGGGATTTCTTCTTATTAAAAAGCTTCTGTGCAGCAAGAGAAACCACCAACAGTGTGAAGAGACAACCCACAATGTGGGAAAAATTTTCACCTGCTGTTCCTCAGACTATGGTCTACTATCTATAATATATGAAGAACTTAAAAAAATCAGACCTCCCAAATTTAAAGACCCAATCCAAAAATTGCCGTCTGAAATGAATAGACATTTCTCAGACAAAGAAGTACATATAGCAAATAATCATGTGAAAAGATGTTCAACATCACTGGTCATCCCAGAGATGCAAATGAAAACCATGCTGAGATTACACTTCACCCCATAAAGAATGCCTACTATCATGAAGTCAACCAATAACAAATGCTGGTGGGGCTGTGGGGAAAGAGGAACCCTGTTCCACTGCTGGTGGGAGTCTAGACTGGTGCAACCACTGTGGAAATCAATATAGAGATACCTCAAAGAACTAGAACTGGAAGTCCCATTTGACCCTGCTATTCCACTGTTGGGGATCTTCCCCAAAGAATTAAAAGAATCATTCCACAGTGATATATGTGCACCCATGTTCATAGCAGCATGATTTGTAATAGCTAAAACTTGAAAGCAGCCCAATTGCCTATCAACTGGAGACTGGATAAAGAAAATGTGTTTTCTTAAAAATAAAATGGAGTATTACTCAGCCATAAAGTATCAGAAACTAGATACATTTATAGCTAAATGGATGCACATTGAGGCAATACTCTTAAGTGAAATAAATAGGACAAACATTGGTAAATACCAAATAGTTTCTCTAGTGTGAGAAACTGAAAGTGTAAATATGGACTAAAAGGTATAATAGATAATGTGAAATAGGAAGAAAAGGGTCAAGGAGGAAGGGGAAGCGGGAAGTTTAGGGAAAAGGAAAGAAGGGCATGGAATCAATATGAGAAAATGAAAAAATGGAAGCAAAGTCTTTGTAAATAGGCAGGGCTGGACAGATGGAGGGCTTGAAGGGAGGCCAGGGGAATGGGGAAAATATAAGAACCAAGAGAGATTATGTAAAGGTGCAATATTCCAATGATAAATATAACTGTATTTTATACCTAAATTGTAGCAATAAAATTAATTTAAAAATTAAATGTACATGAAACTCCAGAAGGTGAACAGAGAGCTATGATCTATGAGCTGAACCATAGCAACCCATGCTGTCATGCTCTCAAATTCCAATCAACTAGAATTATGTGTCCTTATTAACTATTAGGGTAGTCAGTGGAAATCAAAGTATGATTGCACATTAGAGGCATTAACTGTCCACATAATACAGGCTTCCTATGGTCCACCAAATGAACATGACAAACAAGTCTCAAAAGCAGTGAACAGTCCCTAGTAATTTAACTGCTGTCAGTCCAAAGCTCAACAGACCCAGAGTTGTAATACACAACATACAATTTAAAAGAATCCTAGCCCTAGTAAGAAGCAAGAAAACGTGACAAGGAGAAATTTGTTAATACAAACAGTCCTAGAAAGGAGAGGAAAAATAAATTGACAGACAAGGGCACTGATGTATCTATTATCACTGTATAAGTGTATTCGAAGTAAAACATGAACATATTGAGAACAGAAAAAAAAAAGGAAAAAAATGTAAGTGGAGTTTCTTAGAGGTGAAAATTACCATATCTGAAGTGAAAATTAACTGGCCAGACTTGGCAGCAAATTACATAAGCCAAAATGGAAGCTCACTATACATGAAAATACAGAAACAGAAAACACCCACGATGAAGCACAGTGGATAAAAGACTGAACAAAAATGAACAGAGATACAACTACTATAACTATATGAAATGGTCAAAAATACGTGTATTTAGAATGTCAGAAGGAAAGAAGAGGAGAAAGTTGTATTTAAAATTTTCAACGTTTTTCTTGGTTTTAGATTTAACAAGCAGACAGAAAAAAAGTTAAAATAATGGGAATTTAATGGACATTTAGAAAAAAATTGACCTAATTGATTTTTAGAGAGCATGTTACTCATCAGTAGCTGAATTACAGTTTATAATGTTTTCAAGAGCTCAGCTTTTTAAAATGGTGTTCAAAGTATATTATTTAACTATAGTATGAATCTACTAAAACCTATTTGAAAATTCTCAAATACAGAAAAATTAAACAGTATATTCTCAATCAAGTGTGGAACAAAAATAATTTATAATGGGAAGTATAAGGTATTTTGAACTATTTGAAATTGAAAGCACAAAAAAAATCAACATTTTAGGAAATAGTTTAAATAAGTGCTTTGAGAAAAGTGTATTGATATAATGTTACATAAGAAAAAATAAAGGTCTCAAATCTATGATTCAAGTTTCACTCAAAGAAATTTAAGATTGAAGAAAATATTAAAAGTAATTTAAATAGAAGATAAAAATGATAAACAAAAGCAAGAATCAATAATAAGGATAAATAAAATAAAAAGAAATGTCTTTGAAAATAGATAATATTGATAAAACTCATGAAAGACTGATCACGAAAAATATTAACAACATTTTTTTTTTGGTCCTGGGGATCTAACTCAGGACCTTGCACTTGCGAGGTGGGCAGCAGAACCACTGAGCTAAATCCCTGGCCCAACAATATCTTGAATAAAGTAAAATATCCTTCAACTAGTAAAATATAACACAGGTCTTGCAACCAGTTAAAATGCCCATTACAAATAACTATGACAAGAAATTGAACAACATCTTTAAAAGAGACAAATTTCTTAAAAGACATCAACTACCAAAGCTCACTTAAAAAATACAGAAAGTGTGAATAGGACTAAATATGTTACAGAAATCAATGTATTATTTTGCAACAGTCACACTTAAAATCTGTGTTTTGATAACTTCTAACAGCATATTTTAACAAAAATCTCAGGCCAGTAATAACACCAGTTCTACACAAAAATTTCAGAAATTATAAGACTCAATTTATGATCCTTGTATAATTCTGACACTGCAATATGACGAAGAAAATACAAAAAAAAATAGATTTCAAAAAAAAAAATTCCTCATGAGCACAAACACAAAATTCTTTTAAAAATTTTATTAAATCAAATTCAGCAATATATACAAAGGATAATTCATGATGAACAAGTCAGGTTTATTTCATGAATGCAAAGTTGATGTAATGTTTAAAAATAAATTAATAAAATACATTATATTAATAGAATTAAAAAGAAAAACCATATCGCCATCTCCAAAGATGTAGAAGAAATATGTGACAGAATTCAATTTACATTCATGATAAAAATTAATATTTTCATGTTAAGTACATATGCAGGAGTGAAATACATTTCAACAATAGCATACAATATAGGAAGGGGAATTAAACATGTGCAGCTGTGAAGTTCTACATTGTAGAGAGTAGTATAAAATTGTTGGACGATAAATTGAAAATTTAAAGTGACTTATTGTAAATCTTAGAGCAGCCAATTAAATTGAAAAAAGACCAAAGTGGATAAAAATCCAACAGGGAAGATAAAATAGGATTCCAAAAATATCATTAATGTTCAAGGAGGAAAAAATATATGTGAAATAAAAAACAACTAAATAAAAGTTTAGAGGTGTATTATAAATTCTAGAGCAACCATTTAAGTGACAAAAAAAATGAAAGTGGTAAAAAGAATATAAAATGGAATTCCAAAATATTTGTTAATGTTCTCAGGAAGAAACAAATACACATGAAATAAAAACTAAATAAAAAATAGTAGACTGAATTTTCATCCTATCAACAATTAGGCTTGTGCGAGGATTAAGTATTATAATTAGAGAACAAAATTGTCAACAGCATAAAAAAGCAATGTCCAAAATATACCCTGTAACAAGGAAAACAAACTTTAATTATAAAAACAGAGATATGCTAAAAGTTTGGAAGAGATATAGTTTGGTGACCACCAAAACCAGAAGAATCCATCTTATCTCTTCTCCTTTAATTTAATGGCCCTTACTGCAGAATGTAAGCAGAATTTTATTTCAATAAAAACATTCATAAGTATGAAAATGGAATTGAATCACAACACAAAACCAGCATACTCTGATGTTATAAAATGACAGATATACAAAGCATAGCTTGGTAGAGAACTAGGACAATTAAGAGGAATATTGGTGTGCTATATCCCTCATTTTATGGAGCAAAGATAAGGAAAAATCTATTTAGGTTTAGAATAACAAGAACTAGAGATCTAAGTCTAGAGATAAGTATTAGAAGACATTGGAATTTTTACTAATGTAAGAAGCAAAAATTCATAAAGTATGGAGGTGAAGAACCTAATGCAGGAGAATCTGTTTTAGTCTTTCAAAGTGTAGATACTAATGAGATGAACAATAAAGATGCATGCATTTAATTAGAATTTTAATGGTAATAGTTAAAGGAACTTTAAAAAGAAGGAAATAAACTGTAGAGATTGGGATTTGTAATGATAAGAGGCTTAATGAGAAATATGTTGACTTCCTGGTGTAGAGTGCTAAGTATCTCTACCTAGGATTCCCCATCACAGGTGAGGAAGACTATTTGATTAGGATCCCAGATAGTGAAGTCTTATCTCATAAATGAAGTTAAATTGACCCAATCCTCAATTAGCTCCTACAGAAATATAATATACTTATAAGGTACCTAAAAAATGATTGCATTAATTTTACAGATGTAGAAACTGAGACTGAAAATTAAGTGAGTGACCCAATTGAGTAGTGTAAGATTTCAATAAAACATCCACTGCGTATGCCTTGCAGACTTTGTTCTGTTTCTATCCTGCCACGGCAGTAAAAGCAGATTCTCTATTTAAACCATTGGAGTGTCGCTTTTCATTGTATTTATTGTAAATGTACCTAATAAATGACTAAGCAGAAGGTAAAGTTAATAAATACAGTGACGTAAATAACTTGGAGTCAGAATCCTAAGGAGATATTCTTGGCTTCCTCACCAACATGTCTGATGATCATCGGCAAGTCACTTAACCTCCTTGTTCTTCAGCAAAAGTGAGAACAAAAGCAAACCTCAGACATGCTGTGATGTTCTATGACTAATGGTGCTCACTAATTCAGAATGAGTCAATATCTGTGTGCATCTACCATAGACATAGACAATGGCATTATTAAAGAATCCCACACAAGATCATAAATACACTTCTTATACTTACAGTAGGAAATGTCTCTGGTTCCATGCAGAAATGTATAGGCTTTATCATTCCTATAAAATGTGTCCAGAAACAAGCCTATTTCTAAGTCATCTTTGAAAAACTTTTATCCTCTTTTTCTACCCTTGTTTGAAACAAAACTCCTAAAAAGACTTAAGCTTTGCTCTATATTATATCTTTTTTTCTCTTCACTCCAACCTAAGCAGATATGTTCTGTGCTACTCTATCAAAACTTCATTCTATTTTTTGTTAATTCAGCATTATCAAATGTCATACTCAATAGCTATTCAGTATTTTAGCACCAGAATTTAACAGACTTGGTTACTCTGTTTTGAAGTATTTCTTTCACTTGGCCTATGAGATAACAAGAAGCACTACTTTTTTTCTTTATATTTTCCCTGTCACTCTCTTTTTCTGGATCCCATTAAAATTTTTGACATAAAATTTGGTTGTGTTTCCATGCTCAGTCTTTGAACCTCCCCATTTGTCAACTACTCTCACTCCAGTAGTGATCTTACACAGTTCCATGCATTTGAGTATCATTAATATATTAATGTTTTACATTTTAAAACCCCAACCTTCTTTAAATACTAATGACACATGGTTTTTGAACAGGCATTGGAGACTTAACACGTCACAAACTGAATTCTTGTATCAATACCATCTTACTTTCCAATTGCTCAAGCAAAAAATCTAAACACTTCTCTTTAACAAATTCCACCTCCAATACTTTTAGCAGTATCTAGTGGTGCTATCTCAAAATATCGCATATTTGGTCAATCCTCACCATTTCTACCACTTTGTCACTAATTTCTAAACAATCACAATAATTTACATACATATTCTTATATTTTTACTTCCTGAACTTCCCATATATTTTCCATATACTGCAGTCAAAATAAAACCTTGGAATACAATTCTGGCCCAATTACCTTATGTTCTAAATTCTCCAATAATTTCCTGTCACTATTACTGTGTCCTAGAGTCCCCTATATTGCCAGTAACTTCTCTAAACACATCTCCTACTCCATGATTGAGCTCCTTGAAAGTAGTTGAACAAAACACATAAACTTTACCCCAGGGCATTTGTATTTCATCTCTCTGACGTGAATGATCTCTTCTTCACCCTTTTTACACTAGACAAAAAATGGTTTACAAAAGAAGCCCTTTCTGAGAGGATTCTCCTAATAGCCTTAAACATAATGTGATGTTTGAGATAATGTCAATTTGAGAAGTTGGGTTGAGAAGCTTAGCTAACTCAGCTCAACAGTTCTGTGGCCCAGGCCATGGATGATGCGTGCTAGGGCTGTTCCTAACCTGGATGTTATAAAGGGGAAATGAGGAAAGATTCAGCTGCATTTGTTCCTTTGGAGGAGCTCCCATCTTCACCTTGGATGTCATCTCCTGCCTTCCATGCCTTCCTGCCTTCCATGCCTTCCAGTGCAGACTCTTCAGATTCCAGTGTAGACTCTTCATCCTTCCATCACAGACCCATTGCCTCCTGATTTGGAACCCCACAAGACACTGCAGTGAGCTCCAGACCTTCAACTAAATTCTTTGGTCTCCAGTGTATAGACAAATGCTTCTGGACTCTTCCTCATCCAACTCTGTGGGTGGTCATTGTAAACCAATCTTATAAATTCATACATATTTGTATATCTTGTAATATCTGTTCCTCTAGTAAATACTGACTGATACACACATAACCCCCAACTACTTCACTTCATGTTCATTAAAAGAATGTGATAAATGAGGTATAATAACAAGCAATACAAGTATAATATCAATATTTGAAGAATAACTCTCCTTCCTGACCCAGTTCTAGAAGACCAATGTAGAGGAGAAAGAAAATTGTTTTCATGTCATATAATCCTTAATTTTTGCTTACCTAAGGTTATTTTCACTTACCTAAGGTTATTTTACAAAATTTATTTAGCTCACTATCAAATGAAGACAGCAATATCTACTATGTTCTAGAATGCTTGGCCTGATGTTTTATTCATTACAGAAAATACACAAAAGGGCAAAAGTAAAGTAAAATATTTCTGTTATTTATTAATAAATTCATTACTTAAAAATAGCATCACTCAATAACTTGTACCCTATATAAAGGTCAGAGTCAAGCCATGTAATTACAATTATCTTAGTACGTTAATGAGTTAACCATTTTACTAATCATCATTTTGTCTCTAAGAGAAATGGGGAATTATTTCTTTTGTAAATTGTAGGTAAACTTTCAATAATATGTTTTTTGTTTAATCCATGGACATTTACTTTCTCCAAACTCACTCCTTGATGAAGTTTTTATAACTCTAAGATATCTCCATCTTATTTCATAATTTCTCTTGTAATAAAACCACATCATTTTCTCAACTCATTTGTTTGTTTGTTTATTTGTTTTTTGCTACCAGTGATCAAACTCTGGACCTTGCGCTTGTGAGGCAGGCAGAGGACCCACTGGTCTAAATCCCGGCCCTCTCAACTCATTTATATATCTGTTTCCTTCTACATACATATTGTTTTACTTTTCTCATAAGATCCATATACAAATATATTCTACAAATTATATAGAATTTTTAATATTTCCTGAACCCTAATTCTTCATGACCCATAATACCTGCTCACTCTTCATTGTTTCAGTTATTTACCACTATTAATTAGGTCTCTGACATGTGAAAAACATAAAATATTTTAAATTTATATACAAAAGATTTCCTTTTGTTTCAAAAGTCTAATACTCTTTACATGGAAATCTATGAAATTTCCAATTTGTATGTACCTCACCAACGTAGATTAGGCTTAAGGAAACTTTGAAATGAAACAAAATTACTTAAAGGGAAAACACACAGTATTTCGAAGACATTGGAACAGAAGGGTAATTTTACATTGTTTTTTCTCTCACTTTGGTACAAATTTTTAAAAATTGATGGCATAGTATTCAGGACTGGTGGCTTCATTTATAGCAATATACAGACACAAAAGATCATGCAACTGAGAAGAAAAAACTAAAATTAACAAAAAGCTGAAAACATACCTTTCTTGGCTGGAGGAATTAATTCTGCAGAATTTAGTTGTGGACCACCCAACATCACACCTTGAAGCCTCTATGCATTTGTACATATCTATCAAGAAAAGAAAGAGGCAAGTGGAGCTAATAGCTTCATGGCTAGGATATTGAAGATACTGTAGGACTTCTCTTTCACATGAGCCAAAATGCTCCACTGCTGCATTGGTTTTCTGCTATTTATCCTCCTCCTCATTTCCATTTGTCCTAGCACCTTCTAAACACCCTTTATTTGATACCTCCTTTTCAAATAGGGATTTAACTGTGGCTATATCAGGCTATAGGCTTTTTGTATCAAAAATTTATTCTAGTTACTCTATAGCCTTAGACAGTATGACTCAATCATGAAAGTCACAGAGCAGCCAAAGTTCTTGGTTTTGAGAGGCGATAAAATACCCTAAATAGGGTCAATAATAAAATTCTAGAATGTCCTAGAAAATTTCTCGTAATTCTTTAACTAATGTTCTATTTCTGAACCTATTTTTTAAAATATATAATATAAAATTTCAAAGAAAAAAAGCTCCTGGGACTTGCTTACACAGAAAAAGCTTAATATTTTCTTCAAGCCCATGTATAGTTCAAACATTTACAAAAATTATTAACTCATTACATTGCTATCATTCTTTAATATTAGAATTTTGCTGTTCATCTTATCTCACAGGATGTGTCCTGTATTATTAATAAATGATCATTAAAGGGTACAGAAACCATAGCTTGCCTAATTGCATGAAAATTGTGAGTTTACAGCAAAAAACAAATTAATCCTTATATATATCATATAATAAATCCAGTAAGTTTGGAAACACACAATATTATATAAATTATTATCCTTTAAGATTTGCATAAACAATACGGTTTTCATTCCAACTAGTAATTTATTAGAATGTTTTCAATGTGCCTTAGATGCATGTAAATCTTAGCTTAGCTAGGTAGAATATGCATTTTTTAATTTAAATAACTGGAATCATTTGTTGAAGAATATCCAAAAGTGAGTATGTAATTTTTGAAGTTTCAGAATTTTTTTTTCAATTTACATGAACATTTTAGAGGTGTTCTTTTTTAAAGACAAAGTTCCTCAATTCATAAATGTAAACTTTCTTAGAAAGAATGAAGAAATAAATACAAAATTCACACAAATTCTCTTGCAAAAATATTCTTCTTATTTTACAGAATTTTTGCCTACCCAGCTACTGTCATCTTCATTTTCTCTTACTGTAGAATTGATTAAAATGCACAGCTCAAAAATGTGTAATAAAATTAGTTCTGTTCATTTATTAAAAATGTGTATTCCTCACCATATTCACTTATGAAAGGATTAGAAGGTGATAATTTACTAGCCAGTGGAAAAGCTCCCCAAACCAAAATCATAACCAATTGAATAATAATGACTCAATTAAGTTAAACCTAGTATCTATATGTGTGATAAGCACCATTTTAAGTCAGGTTATGTCCTTTGTGTGTATGTGTGTACTATTAATAATATTATATTTAATAAACTAATGTATGCACATGCCAACATACACATATATAATATTTAATTTAACATTTGCATGTATAAATTTAATAATTAAAGACATATATGTATATATATGTAAATGTTAGTTTTATAGACCTGCCATAACAAAATACACAGAATGGTTTAAACAACAGGAATTTATTTTCCTACACTTCTGGGACTAGAAATCAAGTGTCAAGCGATTAGCAATTCTGGCTTCTTCTGAGACTCCCTACATGGTCTTTTTCCTTTGTAGTCAGTCTTTTTCAAATAAAGACCCACGATTGAATTAGGACCCTTCTCTACCACTCTCATTTTAATTTATCTCTACTCTTCAAACCAACTAACATTTTTAAGTATTCAAGGCTGGAGCTTCAACACTGAGTTTGGAAGAACACAGCGCCCCTGTGATACAGTTTATGTCTAGAGTCTGAAGAAAGCCTCATGTGCTCACTTCTCCTGCTTTTGGGAGGGGACTAGAACATGGGTGTGTGATATTGGATCATAGGTGTATGCTACACTGATGGGTTTATAGCTGGGTGTGGTGTTGGGAGATGAAGCCTAGTGGGAAGTGTGGTCACTGTGGTGTGCCCTGGAAGGGGACATACATACCATATCCCTTCTCCTCCCACGATGACTTGCTGCTTCTCACCTACAGATCATGAACTGTTTTTCCTCTGCTGTGCCACCCTCCTTGCATTCTAAAATCTCTACAAACTTTGAGGCAAAATAAACTTTTCCTCCTTTAACTTCTGGGTGTTGGGTGTTACATCCCCATAATGAGAAAGACAAGCTCCTAATAATATATTATGTATGTGTATTCTATGTTCATTTATTTTATAGGTAGAATATTCAAGGGAGAGACTATTTCCTAGTTTTGCATCTTTTTTTTCTGTTCCTCAACAAAACACAAGCACATACCACCGCAGCCACCACCAGAAACACACACACACACACACACACATACACACACACAAATCACTTTGACTTTTGAATCATTCTGAACTCAGTTTTACATTTTAGAAAGAATTGTGTACTGAAGTAAAATATAAACATTTATTTTGCAGTTCTGTCATAATTTCTCTATCAAGTGTTAAATGTCTTATCATTTACAACTACTTCATCCCTTAACCTACACAGTTATTCCTTGCCTAGGGCCTGTGTACATGTCTACTTGGATGATTATTTGACAAAAGACTTTCTTTCCATTAAAATCTAAATCATCTTTTTAAGTTTTGTGTTAGTGTATGCTTGCAATATATAATATTTATGATCCTTGTGGGAGTTAGTACATGTACATAATACAACTTAATACTTTTTAAATCTCCTACCCCTCCTCTCTCTAACTTCTTCCTTCTTCTCTTGATCCTCTTCCTATCTGAGAAAGATCCAGCTTCTTACTTCCTATTATCTACTTTTTATTTTGCTCTTTAGTTATAATTTGGGTTTCTCATATAAAAGAAACCATGTGATAACACTGTGTGTCTGATTTATTTCACTTAACATCCTGCTTCAAGGTACATCTATTTTCCTATGAATGACTCAAGCTTATCCCTCTTTGTGGCAGAGAAATATTCCAATGTGTGTGAATACCATATTGACTTTATTCATTTATCTGTTGATGGACATATAGGCTACTTCTAATATTTAGCTATTATGAATTGTGCTGCTAAAAACATGGGTATCAATTCAGATTGAAATGAAGATATTGTCAATTTTATAGACCGTGGTATATCTTATTTTCTGATTCAATTGATGGGACATAAATAAAAAATACAGTTCCATCTGTATGAAAGAGATATATATAGTTTTCAGATAGGGAACAAGGTAATGTCCATATGTAGTAGAGGAGGAAGTTGCATATAAGATGACTGCAGATGTATGCAATGATAAACATTCAATTAATTCATTGGTAGGACCAAGCCAAACTTGCTAACATTGAAGCAGGGGAAAGCTTATCTTCATTGCCATTGAAGCAGGGGATAGCTATGTCCATGGGTCCAGCTACTGTCCCAGCTGAGCTGTGGTATCAGGTTTATACTGTGTTTATTCTCAGTTCAAGTCTAAGAAAATAGCATATCCTGGAGAAAGCACAGTATAGAGAGTGATGATAGAGTCACAAAGAAGCAAGCAGAAGTACACAAAAAGCAAATTTTTAAAATTTTTTCCTTATATTCTTTCATTGGTACATTTTAGGTATACAATATATTTACATTTCTCATTGGGAATTTGTACCTTTATGTGACGTATCGTGGTTCTTATTTTTTCCCCATTCCCAGCCCTCCCTCTACCCCCTCCACCCTTCCCTATTTACAAAGATTTTGTTTCCATTTTTTCCATTTCTCATCATTTTTCCTTTCCCTTCTTTCATTTCCCCTACCCCTTCCACTTCCCCTACCACTTTGGAACTTTTCTTCCTATTATGCATTATCAATTATTCATTTCAATCATTGGTACATGTTAGGTATACAATATAGTGACAATCATCATTGGAGATTTGCACCTTTACATAATCTCTCTTGGTTCTCATTTTTCCCCTTTTTCCTACCCTCCCTTCAACTCCTCCATCACCCCCTATTTACAAAGACTTTATTTCCATTTTTCCATTTTCTCATATTAATTCCATTCCCTTCTTTACTTTCCCCTACCCTTCCCACTTCTCCTTCCCATTTGCCCATTTTCTTCCTGTTTCAAATTATCTATTATACCTTTTAGTCCTTATTTACACTCTCAATTTCTCACAGTAGAGAAACTATTTGGTATTTACACATGTGTGTCCTATTTCCTTCACTCAAGAGTACTGCCTAAATGTGCTTCCATTTAGCTATGTCTCTAATTTCTCATTTTTCATGGCTAATACTCCAATTTATTTTAAAAACACATTTTCTTTATCCAGTCTCCAGTTCATGGGCATTTGGGCTGCTTCCAAGTTTTAACTATTACAAATTGTGCTGCTATGAACATGGGTGCACATATATCACTGTGGTATGATTCTTTCAATTCTTTTTGGAAGATACCCAGTAGGGGAATAGCTGGGTCAAATGGGACTTCCAGTCCTAGTTCTTTGAGGTATCTCCATAATGATTTTCACAGTGGTTGCACAAGTCTACACTCCCTCCAGCAGTGGAACAGGGTTCTTCTTTCCCCACAGCCCAGCCAGTATTTATTATTTGTTGATTTCATTCTAGCAACCATTGTTTGTGGGGTTAGGTGGAATCTCAGTGTTGTTTTCATCTGCATCTCTCGAATGACCAGTGATATTGAACATTTTTTCATATGTTTATTTGCTATTTCTAGTTCTTTGTCTAAGAAATTTCTGTTCATTTCAGATGCCCATTTTCGGATTGGGTCTTTAAATTTGGCAAGTCTGATCTTTTAAAGTTGTTTATAGATTCAAGATAGTAGGCCTTTATCTGAGGAACAGCTGGTGAAGAAATTTTCCCATATTGTGGGTTGTCTCTTCACATTGTTGGTGGTTTCTCTTGCTGTGCAGAAGCTTTTTAATAAGAAGAGATCTCACTTGTTGATTTTTTGTGCTAGTTCATGGGCAACTGGGGTTTTGTTCAAAAAATCTTTTCCTACACCAATGTCTTCAGGAGTTCTACATCACCTCTGTTCCAGCAAGTTCAGCGTTTCTATTCTAATATTCAGATCTTTAATCCACTTCAATTTTAGTTGAGTGCATGGTGAGAGATATAGGTCTAGTTTTAATCTTTGGCAATTTGAAACCCAATTTTTCCAGCAGCATTTATGAAAGAGGCTATCTTTCCTCCAGTGAGGGTGTTTGGCACCTTTATTGAAGCTGAGATGCCTGAGTGTCTCTGGGCATTTTCTAATCTTTTCCACTCATCCTCAGGTCTGTTTCTTTGTGTGTACCATGCTGTTTTTATCACTGCAGCTTTGTAGTATAGTTTCAAGTTGGGGATTGTGATACCCCCTGCCATGTCTCTGTTACCTACAACTGCTTTTGCTATTCTGGGTTTCTTCTTGTTCCAAATGAATTTCTGGATTGTTCTTTCAATGTCCATGAAGTATGCTGCTGGGATTTCAATTGAGATTGAATTGAATCTATATATCAGTTTAGGAAGCATGGCCCTTTTCACTATATTGATTCTTCCTACCTAGGAGCAGGGGATGTCCTTCCATTTTCAGAAATCATCTTCAATCTCTCTTTTCAGAGTGCTATAGTTTTCAGAGAAGAGGTCTTTCATTTTTTTTCGTTAGGTTTATTCCTAGGTATTTCAGTTTTTTGGATGCTATTGTGAAAGGAATTGTTTGCCCTATTTCTCTCTCAGTGAATCTGTTGTTTGTTTAAAGGAAAGATATTGATTTTTCTATCTTGAACTGGCATCCAGTTAATTTACTGTATTTGGTTATTAAGTCTAGAAGACTTTTGGTGGCATTCTTGTGGTCTTCTATATAGAGTATCATGTCATCTGCAAATAATGACAATTTGACTTCTTCATTACCTATCTTTATTTCTCTTATTTCTTTCTCTTTTCTAATTGTCATGGCTAATGTTTCCAAAACTATATTGAATAGGAGTAGCGATAGTGGACATCCTTGTCTTGTTCCTAATTTTAGTGTGAAGGATTTCAGTTTTTGACCATTTAGTATGATACTGCCTGTTGGTTTTTTATAGATGTCTTTTATCAGATTGAGGTAGAGACCATCTCTTCCAATTTTGTGTAGGGTT
>NW_004624750.1:23466008-23484917 GCF_000247695.1 Heterocephalus glaber | reverse complement strand
TTCTTGCTATTTTGATCATATTATTATTATTATAATAAGACACTGTTTTAAGTAAAAAGTCCATAAGGAGATAGAATTTAAAACAGCAGGGCAACCTCAGGTGATCTTACACTCAATCCAGTTCTACTTCAACAATATCATGTTGCCATCACTCTTATGGGCATTGATAGGTTTTGCATGTTTCATGAATTTGGGGAAATATATTTTATACCTACTACCACATGGGATAGTCTTTCATTACATTATTTTTTAACTCTTTTGCCATAGTGTAGTGGCTTTTTTCTAAGACAATAGAGGAAATGCAAGAATGAAACTTCATTTGAATTACTACTTTTTTACTGTGTGTCTGTCATTTAGGTTTGGTCTAACTATCAGTTTTTGTTTTAATGACTTTATGAAATTGTTTCCATTATGCCTTTGAAGTGGTCCCATTTTCTTAATGGGAGAAATACATTTAAATTGTCTGAGTTCTGTGTTTATTTTCTTGTTTGCTGCCCTAGGATATGTGAGACTAAAAACTCTATCAAAACAGTCTTAATTTACTTGCTACCACTCACTTTCTTGGTAGGAATAATTTTGATTAGTAGGGAAACAGCTTTGTCATTGTCTTCTTTCCTGGCAAATAATGCATTGCATTTGTTTCTTTCTTTACTGAGCCTAGGAGCTTTTAGATTCATTGTCCAATTAATCCTCCTCACATTGCTCTAAAGTAAGAATAGGAAGTAAATTCCCATTCTACATGTAGGAATATTAAATGACTTATACTTTGTCACCAAGCCAGTGAAAAGCAGAGTTAAGGAAATTGCTTAAGGCTTGCCTTTATTGGAATATTGAGTCATTATTTCTCACAATACAAGAACCTCTTCAGAGATAACTAGTACTAGGAGTTCAAAACTGAACAAATTTCTTCATATTTAATTGTAACAGTGCTCTTTAAAATGGCATTTTGAAGTAATAGTTGAGAATATACATGTGTTTATATTGGCAGTACACAGTGCATGCTGTTCTAGTGATATATGGAATGAAATAACTTTTGTTTTTCTAATTATATAACCAAGTTGGCATTTATTAACGAGTGAGTAATTTTAAGAATCATTAATGAGTAGATTTTGAATTAATTTTTTATTTGTTCCCTTTATTTATTAAGAAGCTAATTTAATAGCTCTCTTCATCCCATTAGAATTAAACAGTTCAATATGCTATTTCATTATTTTATTTTTCCAAATAATATTCTTTATTAGAACATGTGTTTAGTAAATACTGTTACCATTCCATTCCTGGAGTTGGTACAAGTTCATAACACATCTTCATTCCTTTTTTCATCACCCTCATGTCATCATCCCCTTCCCCTTTGAGAAAGTTCTATTTCTTTACTTCCTGTTATTTATGTTTTGTACTACTCTTTATTTATACATTGAGTTTCTCATATAAGAGATATATATTTAAGCTTATTGTTTCATTTTTCAATCATGCATTCTAAAGAGATTCTGATACTCAGAAAGAAACAATGTAAAGAGCATTATTTTATTTTCATTGTTTGTTTTAAAATTAGATGTAATTTAACATGTAAAAAAGAAACAATCAAATAATTAATATCTCATGTGCTTCTCCATCCTCCCTTTCCTCACTATATAAAAAAATAAGAAAATGACTACCTTCATGATATGTTTGACTATAACTTACAAAGTGAGATTTCAAAAATCCCAGAAGCACAGAGTTTTCTACAAGACTTCAAACTCAAGTTTGCAGTCAAAGGAAGACTAGAGATTCAGATAAGCTTCAGTTGTATAGTTGAACTTTAGGATCTTTAGAAGAACACAGATTTGGATTCATTTGAGATTTTCTTTATATATATATAAGTCAGTAGATACTAGGTTTGAAGGGACTTTTAAAAATATCTTTGAATTTCTCCTCTGCATAAAACAACTAAAGGAATGAGTGAATTGTTAAGGTCCAAGGTCACCTGAAATATTAGCAGTGTCTCGATCATTCTGGTAGGTTGATGCCACCTTATGGAACTCAAGGCTTACTACATCATGTGTTGCAACTGCCACCAAAACCTAAGTTGTAGGAGAAGAGTTCAGAATTTAAATTTAATGAATGAAAAAGCATTTGTCTAAATAAAAAGCTGGAGATTAAATATGAAATTCTATTACAATACTAGTTATTATAATATTAGTTGTAATATTAGTATAATATTAGTTATTATAATATTAGTTATGTTATTACTTTTCATATTGTATGTTATTGAAAATGTAAGATGCATTTTCCTTTGGTGATATTAAAAAAGTTTTTTAAAAAGCAAATTGCAGGCATATTTCAGAAATTCAAAAAAGATTATTTAATATTACTCTGGTTTTACTTTTATCATTTTATTCTCTTTGATTTCTTCATTCTAAATTATAAGTAGGCTAATAAATATTTCAAATGTGGCTAGAAATAAAGACTCTGATTTCATTTTTAAATTACAGTACCTGGTCTAATACAAAGACTGAACAGAAAGACTCAGCCAAGGGAAAACTACTTAAAAGTATCTTTGCAAGCTTGTTGAACAACATAAACATAATAGTTGTAGAGTTCTGTCAATTATGTTAAGGTATATAATGAGGATTGTGTCAATTAAGTTGTCAACTTGATTAGCCTTGGGGTCCACCTGGGGGATTGGTAAAACACATTTCTGAGTGTGTCTAGGAAGGTTATGAAGGAGTGGTCTTGGGGTCTATTGTTAGTTCACTCCTTCCTCTCTGACATTATTCTCCAGTACAAATCAATAGTTTTAGCATTTTTCAAAACTCCAAGTGAAAATATCTTCTAAGACGGAATGCAGAACTCTTAGCTGTGAACCCATGTAAAACTCAAAAACATGTTATTTAATCCCAAAGCTCCCTAGGAGCTTTGTTCTACCACACCTTTTTGTCATGATCTTTATGCCATGGAGCTAATTGAGCATGGATTGGATCTTCCTGAAAAAGTGAGCTAAATTAATGCTCTTCTCCTTAAATTTATGAGTGTTGATTATTAAATCCAGCAATAGGAAAGCTCACAAATAAGAAAATTGGTACCAAAGGAGGGGGATCATTTCTGTGAATGTAACTGATCATATGATTTAAACACCTTTGGAACTAATTTGAGGGAGGAATTTAGAAAAGTTGGGAGATGATGGGTAGAGAGATCCTGGAATACTGTGAACAGAACCTGATGAGTGATTATGGTGAGAAAAATCAGAATGATGATAAGAATTCAGTCAGTAAAAGCCAGGCTTGGGAGGTATTATTTGGTCATAAGGACTGAATTGGCAGCTGGACTAGAGACTATATGTGCTACACTGTGGCAAAAAAAAAAAATTGTCATAACTTTGCCTATGTCTCGAGACTTTGGAGGAAATTTAGATTAAGGGCAATGGGTTTAGTAAGCTGGTAGTGGAAATTTCAAGAGAGATCATTCATTCTGTAGCACCGGTACTGCTGGCTACTTTAAGGCAGATTCATAGTGAAAAATAGGGACAAAAAGCAGAGCAGAAAAAAAAACTGAAAAACTTAAATTTTTACCTAAAAGTTACTAAGTGTAAACTTGGGAACAAGAGAGGTGTGGTTGCACCTCAGATTAGCAACAATGAAGAGAAAACAAATAATTTGTACAAGGACAAAATGAATACCTTGACACCATCTCAGAAATCAACAAGACCTCACCTGTTACAGGCTTTAAAGTACAAAATGTAAAGTTTTCATTTGAAAAAGAAGCCTCTGTTCCTTCTATTGGAGAAGGGTTCCCTAGAGAATAGATTCCCTGGATTCATATCACTCTGCTCAGCCATCCAAGTACTCAGTGGCTGAAACAGAAATGGTCCAAGTGGACCTGGTACTACTGCTTTTACTAAGAATGGACCTGGGCATCATCCATGTGATATTGGTTTTGTGTCAGCATATAGAACACGAGAGTTATAGGGTTTAGAGAAACTTCTGTTCAGATTTCAAAGGAAGGCCTGCCCAGGACGGTAGGCAAGGAGTCCCTGAGAGGTTGATGCATGAAGCTATTGGAATAAAGACAAAGGATATCCCAGGAAGTAAGAGATATCTAAAAAGTGGAACATCTGCTGAAGAACAATGTAGGCTGTGACCAACGGAAGCTAAAGAGAAAAACCATGAATGATGCAACCAGCAAGGTCACCAAAGCCCTCTCAGACTCATATCTCATAGCCATGTGTCCCAGATACTGATATGACGAGACTTAGTATTGGCCCTGCTAGGTTTCTGTTTTCCTTTGGTCTAGTTCTCTTTTATAACTGTATTTATCCTTTTTGGAATAGAAATAGTTATCCTGTACTGTTGGACTTTGGGATTAAATAACATGTTTTTGAGTTTTACATGGGTTCACAGCTAAGTGTTTGCATTCCATCTGAGAAGATATTTTCACTTGGACTTTTAAAAAATGCTAAAACTCTTGAGCCTTTGGGAAAGACATTATTATATTTTTAGTTGTATAGCTGTGTTAGGCAGAATTATAAGGTTGTTATTCTCTTTATTTGAAGATTATGATTTAAGGAGATGTGTTTTTAACAAGTTGACAAAGGGATGGGATGTGGCAGTTATGGTGGAGTATACACTTGATTGAAATTTGGGATCTGCCCAAAAGATTGGTAGAGCACACATCTAGGTGTGTATGGGAGGTCATGGAGGTGTAGCTTTGCGATCTATTGATCTTTTTTCTTTTCTCTCTGACACTTTTGCTCTGCTTATTGGCCACCATGAACTGAGCACTATTCTTCAACATGTCCTTCTAACGTAATATTTCTGCCTTGGAGCCAGCTGAACATGGACTGAATCTCCCTATATATAATCCAAATTAAACCTATCCTCCTTTAACCTATGAATGTCAAGTATTGTGTTTGGCAATAGGAAACAAAATAAATACAAGAATCTGGGAAGGTATCTGTAAATTTGAGTAAAAAGGAAAATGAGTGCTTTCATAAAAGATGAAACAATCAAGATATGCTGTGCCTCAGTGTGTGGAGGGGAAAAGAGAAGTTTAACTCCAAAATATGCTGGGGCTCAACCCAGCCCTCAGGAAAACTGACAGAGGTACTAGCAAAGAAATAATTTCCAAGTATATTCAAAGAAAATTTAAATTACACAACGGAACAGTAAAAGAAAAGTTTTGGACATCTTACACCAATTACAGATTATTTGACAGCTCTACACCAAGGAATCTTTCATTGTTCTAATTTTATGTTCAATTACTTTCAGACATGGCTGATCATAAGACTCTCCTGGGCTTCTTTTACATGACTCTTTTCTGAGCAGGCAGTCTCCCCATTATGTGACTGAGTTGTACCTCATATAGGTGTCATCAGTTGGTGGAATCTGCCTAGGTACCAGCTCCAGAGATAAAATTTGGTTACACTTTATACAATTTATTGTTATCACTTCTTGATCATATTTCTGTTAATGACTTTGCTAACCATGCTCTCTCTCATAATGGAGAAACCACCACTGTCTATCATATCATCCTCAAATTTGCATTTTCCCGGAAGAATGTACACTCTTAGGTTGTTCTTCTACTTTTATCTACAGCAACTTCACAGCAGATCCAGCAGAGATTAACAGTAGTATCTTCAGTGACAGCTGAATTCTCAATACAGTGATGAACATCACGTATTCTTCCCACACTGTGAGGCTACAGTTTACTTTGCCATTTCCTTCTTGTCTAATGTTACCAGAGTGTGAAGTTCACAAATACAATCTTTTTCTATTTCTCCTATAACATCATTCTGCTTAATATTTTCCATGGTATTTTGCTTGTCATCATATTTATTTCTATAATCTGAAACAATAATTTAGTTTTTAATTTTTTCTTTTTTGGTATCGGGGATTCAACTTGGGTCCTTGTGCTTTCGAGGCAGGCGGTAGAACCACTGAGCTAAATCCCAGGCCCCTAATTGTTTTTTAATTCTAACACTTCTTGCTATCTGATCATCGTCATTAATTTCATGCTCTCATTTTTTTCTCCAAATTAAAGTTAACCAGTTTACTATGATTGTTGGTCTATTCTTTGAAAGTATCTAGGTAGATCTTATTTCTATTTTCTTTATTTTTCTATTTTCTGTGACAGCATTATTTTGAAGGACTAGACAATCTGCTCAGCTTTATTGACTTATAAGGTGAAGAAATCTTCAGCAGAGGACACTCAGACAAAATTTTCTTCACAAGGATTAAAAATTGTGGTTGTGAAATATTATCACAAAGCCAATCAGACATAAACACAAAATTATAAAATACTAAAGATGTTTGCACTTGCTTGCAGACCCTTTTCAAAAGTTTCAAAGTCATCCTGTGTAATACACCCTGAATTTTCAAGTTTTCTTGGCACAACTGTGTAAACAAGCCTCAGTAGTAATGAAGTCTACAATATTTACCTGTTTTCCAACTTAAAATATATGCTGTGGCTCCTGATGAAGGCATTAAAAACAATTTCCTTTAGAAAATTTATTTTAAAATAAAAAATGTATAATGTCAGATGTAAGCAGGGAGATAATATGAAGACTCTGTCCCTTTCTCGTGGTACGTATTCTTTCAGGAAACTGTGGTTGCTCAGGACAGCAATGGTTGGAAGGAAAATAAAAGAAAAGTGGACTGAGGAAAGTGTGTAAGATTATTTATTACAAGAGTGTTGATGGGTCCAGGTAGAAGGATGTCAAACATTTTTGTAAAGACTCAGATAGTAAATAGGGTTCTATGGTCCTTGTTATACTACTTGTCTCCACCATTGTTACATAAAAACACCCATGGAAAAATTTCAAATAAAAGAGCATAGCTGTGTTCCAATAAACATTATCAAAACAGACAGCAAGTTTCATTTGGCTGGTGGGCCGTATTTTGTTAAACCCTACATTAGATTAAACATAATGCTTGATGAAATTATGTTACAGTAAAAGGACAAGAGTCATGGGTTCAAGATCCATCCCTGATCTCTCTAGCTATCTAGGGAAAATATTTTTCCTATCTAGCAAAATTTATCATCTGTAAAATGAAAGGTTTCAATTAATTTTCAATATTTACTCTCTTCTAAAATTGGGAATTTACTCTGCTCATTGACATTTTCTTCTTGAACACAAAATATTGTTGATTATGAAGAAAAAAAATCTTCGCCAAAAATTTTAATTATTTTAGTTTTTTTAAAGGTTCTCTCTGGTAGGGGAAAATGAAAGAAGCTTATTTCAAATATGTGTATTTTTTTCTTCAGTATAGAGGATTGAACTACAACCCCAGACCTATTTAAATATTTTTATTTTGACATAGAGCCTTACAAGGATTATTAAGTTGCTCAAGCTGGGTTGGAACTTGGCAACCTCCTGCCTCAGCCTCCCAGAATGTTGAGATTACTGCTATGTGCTAGCACACCTAGATTCCTTCCTTTTATTCAGTAATAATCATAAAAATTCATCATGACTCGCAGAAGAAATTCCAACAGACAGCAATCACAGAAACCCTTGGGGTGCACAGAAAAGATGGAGTTAAAGCCCTTTTGTTTTTGACTGAAGCCTGCCTGATTTATAGGAAAGAACTCTTTTTGTTTTCTTATATACACACTTTCACTTTGTTTCAATCATCATTCTTGGCCAAAATTCTCAATTTTAGATCGTATTCCCTGCAGTGTCTCACTTTGAGATTTCTAATGATCGTTCCACTATATAACTATGATATAATTATTTCCTTATAACCCCAATATTTCTCTATCTGTGGTCATTTTGTGGCATGTTTGTACAAATGGAGAAACACAATTCTTCAAAAACCCTTCCCTGCCCTCTCCTCCGCAGATCCAGTCCAAGGGACCTCATTCATAATTCAGCCTGCCTCTCAGAAACATCTGGCCTCTATACGTGAGTCTAAGCCCATCTACAGCTTGAATTTCACAAAACCATGATTGCACATCTACTAATCCTGTGCTCAAATGCCAATGGCTATACACAGTGTCAGACAAAGATCTCAGCAATTCAAAAATATTTTAAATATATTTGCTGATTTGTCAAGCATAAAACTAGACAATGGGATTCCAATAAAATCACATGAAAACATTTACCAGAACTGTATTACTAGAATTAGTTATATTTGGTGGTGTTTCTTCTAAGTCATCTTCCTTGAGGATCTATATTCTAGCTATTAGTGAGCAAGAGGTGATGTATACCTCATCCATCAGAGAAACAGAAGGGCAATTCACATAGATGGAAAGGATTAGGTAAAGATTAGAAGGAATAAATGAAAATTTGGAGGAAACCAACAAGCTCAGAGCATCATAATACTGAAGGATATGACCTGAAATCAAGACAAAAATGCAGGTTTAAAAAGAATTATAAATCTTTGATTATCATATTAAGGGAAATGGATTCTTTATTCCTAAAAAAAGGGGGGGTAACAATATCTTTTGGAAGAAAGGGTGACATGATCAGATTTAAAAGTCAGCTCGTATGAAATTGTTTATAATGTTTTGGGTGAAGGAAAGCCAGGAAGCAAAAAGGCTGGTTAGGAAGTTAATGAATTATGTCTAACAAAGAGGAGCCATAAAACTTAAACTGGGGTGATGGCAAGAGAGGCAAACCAGAGAAAAGTTTCAATCTAAAGTCAATAGTAGTCAGATATTCTGATGTTTCCACTGTTTCTATACTGATGGCTAACAAGAACTGGATTGAGCTCAATACTATGATGTTTGAGCCTAGTTTTTACTGTTACCTTTTCTAATTTAATCATTTACTACTTCCTTTAACCTGAACCATTTGTTTACTTCACTTTAGGATGTTCTCCACTCAATTGCTTTTCCTACTTCCAACTTTATAGATCACATGTTCCTGTGTCACAGATTGTTCTAGGTTTGTTATGCTAATGTCTTCCAAAAGGGTTATCCTATTAAAGGCTTCATTGCTGAAGCTCTGGGAAAGTGATTGAATGATGAAGGCTCAGACTTCATCAATCTATTAATGCATTGATGGGATCATAATTTGATCAGATTCAGGAAGACGATGGAAACAAGAAATAGGGCCTATTTATAGGGAGTGGATCATGGCACCATGACATTGGGAACTCTAGCTGGTCCTCAGCCACTTTATCTTGGGTTCTACTCCCTATCTGATCCTTGCTGTCCTTAGGTAATCAGCTTTCTGTTGCCACACCCTTCCATCATGATGTTTTGATTCACCCCACATCCACACCTATGGAGCCACCCAACCATGGTTTTAAACCTTTGCAACAATGAACCAAGATAAATCTTCCCTTTTTAAAGCTACTCTCCTCAGGTATTTTGTCACAGGGACAAAAAGCTGACTAACACACAGATGCTTATGCTACTGGATTTTTTACTCCCTATGGGAATAATACTGACAGCTATTTCTGGTCTTTTGAAAAATGGTTTTAGCAGAATAATGGTTGCCCAGTCCATAAATCCTCAGAAAGGAAATATGAGAAGGCCAATAAGACATAGTTTTAATTGTGACTTTAAAACAATAATTCAGGATCACAGGAGTTATCTTTTTAACATAAAGAAAATATGTTTATCTTGGTTTGCTTTGTTCTTGCGGGTTCTTTGTTTTGTTTTTATCTTTCAGTGTGGAAGGAGAAATTAATGGAGAAAGGGAATAATAATATGTAGAGTGATATATTTTAATATCTATGAGATTATATCTTTTTAAATTAAGTACCAACAGATATTAATACTGAATTACTAAAAGATGTCAATAAGTAATATAGAATACATTAGGAACTATCAATACGGAAATAAATCTTTAAATGTGGTCTATTGGAAACATTTATACTCTAATATAAAATAATATTATGGTTTCCAATGGAGTGGTTGGTATTTAGGAAATATTCAGTATAGATTAGATGAATAAACTGCATCAATAAAGAAATGATTTCTTTTACATAAGGCAACTATCTATGTCATCCAGTGACCATCAGCCACATTTTAAAACCACCACTGTACTTTCATTCTTATTTAAATCAATTATAATACTTTTATTTTCTCATTAATTTTTCTTAAAATGTCAGTGGATATAACATAAGTAGTTCTAAATCTTAATTTTTATGTTTGGAATACCTCAGTAGAATGACTCATTGAATAATGACTCATTAATTTATGATACACATTCTCTATTGTTTAGTATGAGTTATTAATATTTATAATAAATTAAAAATTAACATTTTTAGCATGTATTTAGTACTACTTTGTGGCATTACATGCCAGAAACACAAAGAGCAATGGGAATAGTGATTAGTCTAAATAGCTCAGAGTGCTGTAGTGGTCATTAGAGAGGAGTCTATCAGTAGTTACAACATGATAATGCTAAATTTGATACATGTACATTGCATTAAGATCATATAACTTTAATAAAATTTTCTTCAACAAACTCAACTAGTGATATTTGATTTTGTAAGAGGCCCATTGTCATGTTACGAGGCAGACTAAGAGGTCTTAGCTTACTAGGGAAGCAGATGTGTTAAAAAATATATTTAAATATATTCTGTGAAATGTAAAATTAAAATAAACAATAGTACCACATAAGAGGGCCTGAGGACCTTTGCGTCACTTTAAGTTCTCTAAGAATAGCAGCTAAGATAGATTTGATGTACAAATAGTTTATTTAGAGAACCACTTATGAAATATAAAACAGAAGAGTAGGCAAAGGAGACTTCAGATTAACGTGCAGGTCTGCCTTTGTACAAGGATAAAGGAAAGTAACAATTTGCCAAAAGGACAAAAAATTAAAGCAAATTTCTAAGAGAGTCTTGGTCACTTGATGAGGAATCTCAAAGCAAAAGTTTATCAAAGAAATATTTCCTAAGCAAGAGAACATCTCTCACGTAGCACTAATACAATACTATGGGTTGTGCCTAGCTGCTGGCAGTACAGAAAAAGTGTTGCCTCAGTGTTAACACAATGATGTATGAAAGAACAAAGAACAGAAGTTGAACTTTTGCTTCATTTGCTGCAGGAACATATTCTCTTGAAAGATCTGAATGACACCTCTGAGGAGATCATCTTTCTTCTTTTAGCTTTAGAAAGCTATTCCTTCCTCCGTAGTTCTCCTGGTCTCTCTGCTGGATAGAAAGCATACAACACAGATGTTAAGGAGATGAACTGAAATCTCTCTCACTGCAATTGTTTTTGGGAATGCAATTAATACTCACCTTCGCTTTGTGCTATCCCTGCAACTTGTCCTGATGGGGTTTTTTTGATGGTGTAAAAGTATTTCATTCCGGAGGGCTCTTGGTTGTTTACAATCATCTTTTTGTCAGTCCCTGTTGCTTAATATGCCTTTTATTAAGTAAGAGAATGCCTAGCAATGTCCAAGTGGATCACTTGGCTCCAGTATGTATTCTTTCCTGCTCTCATTGAGTGAAAACAGTCCTATTTCCTCACACTGTCCTCTTGCTGACTCCATTTTTCTGGACACAAAGAACATAGAGGGTCCTAAATTATAATTCAATGATTGCTATGTGCTCTTCTTTGGGAATCAAGACTTCCCACCTATATAATCCTAGGTTTTGATGGTGGGGACCATAGGGAACAAGTGATAAAATCTTCACTAAATTGGGTATTTCTCACATATACTGTACAGTTTGCATATCCTCAGTGATAGGGTCATTAAGATACCTGTGGGATTCTCAGTTGGTCACTCCACAGATAATCACAAAAGTTGTTACAAAGAACAGGAATGTAAATATAATTATGGCACAAACTATAAACAGATATTATTGTCTATTCCATATGGCATTGAACTGCTTCTAATCGTCTTTTGATTAGAATACAAAAGAATACATTTGCAAAATCATGAATACTTATTATTTGTTTCCATAATATGGATAAACCACATATGGCATAGCAGCTTCAATAGAACTAATGCTCTGTTGAATTTGTGCTTCTGTACATTCTTTCTTGAGGATTTATTTCTTTAAGGGCCAGACTGAAGAATTAAAGAGACATATATAAGGCACTACAATGTATAGATCCATAATGATGAAAATAATCTTGAACATTTCCCAGCCATAATTCAGAATCCAATATTGTTTTGTTTTGATTTTTAACAAACTGTTTTAAATTTTAGAATACATTTATATTTATACAAAAGTTTCAAGGACACTATAGGAGTTTCCATATATTTTTCACAATTCATGGTCTACTACAGATACATTATTATTAGTTAAATCTGCGGTTTATTCATATTTCTTTAGTTTTAACCTTGTACTCTTTTTTTATTCCTGTACAAGACATCACTTTTAGTGATGATTCCTTTTTAGGCTTTTCTTGGTTATGACAGTTTGTCAAACTTTCTCTGTTTTTGATGACCCGAACAATATTGAACAGTATTAGATATTTTGTAGAATATTTCTCAACTGGAATTTACTTGGTATTTTTCTCATAATTAGGCTGGCATTATTAGTGTTGCAGAGAAAAACAATTCTTATCACATCCTATCAAGGATACATGCTGTCAACATAATTTATTGCTGTTGGTGTTTACCTTGACATCTGGCAGAGGTAGTATTTATTGTTTTTCACTGTAAAGTTACTCCTCCTCTGTCTCCATAATTAAAGAAAATTAATATGTGTAGCCCATACTTAAGATGAGTGGAAGAATCCCTGAAGGTGGAGAAACTCCACCACCTGGAATTCTTCTGTGTAGGAGATTTGTTCCTTCTTTACCTTGTATTTATTTATTCAATGATTTCTTACATAGTCATGAACTTTATTTTATACTTTGGATTATAATTCAGTACTACTTGATTTCCCTTGTTTTAAAATTTTCAAGTATTTTCAAATATGAACTCTTTTAGCTTTCTATTATATTATTTGCCATACTGTTCAATTATTTTTGATACTTCATAATATTACAAGATGCTCTAGGTTCATTTATATATTCACTATCCTAGCCCTAAAATGAGCCATTTCTTCAACAAGTTCTTGTTTCTTTAATTAGAGAATGATATTATAAACCAAAACCTGAATCCTACATAACTTTGAGTTACCTCCTTAATCAGAGTAGTGAAGGAATAATTACAAATATTTCTTTCTGGGACTTCCCATTTTGAAAACTCTTACCTTACCAGTCAAGGGCTCAAACAGAAGTTAATCTATCAAGTGTATAATCCCAATGATACACTCTAGGCTTGGAGGAATGTTCACTAGGTGAGTCCACATATTTTGTGGACAAACATAAAGCTGTGTTTGGGCAGGATACTACTCATTATCTAGCTCTGTAATCTCCTACTCTAACAGAAGGCCACAATATGTAATCCCTTTAGTTTTCATGTATAAACATCAGTCCAGATCCTCCTTCTGCCAATCCTTAAATTGTCTACTTACCTCCCATTATCTGTGAAAATCACTTGAGTAAAAATGTAAAGATTTTTTTTTGAGGAGAAGTGGGGAATAATTACAGTTTATTGCAATTTTTCAGGATCCTTCTGTTAGTGGAGTATAGAACTAAAAAGTGAATCAGCTTGAGGAACAGAAAAAATTGTTGTGATCTTTTATTGGGATGATGATCAACAGGTTCCTCTTCCTCCATCCTTATAATTTACATAGCACCAGTGTTTGCTGCCTTTCCATCGTGCCCTTACGAGTGCCATTCTCTACTAACAATCAGCACCATACATTGTTGGTGAAACCCCTGTGAGTGTTTCTCTTCCTTTGCTGATGCTCAAAGTAATTGCTGTTTCTTTGTTCACTGTGAATTAAGTACTGTCACACGGTTTCACTCTCTGGGATCTATTGTTTTAAGGATATTAGGAAGTCTTTTCACTCTGTGACAACTTATACTGCTCTCACAAAGGAGAGACACTACTGAATTCTTTAGTGCTGCATTGGGCCATGTAAACAGTAGATTCCTGAAGGCCTTGGAGAATGTGCCATCTGAGGCATCAATTCAAACATAATCCTTAGGTACATTTTCTCTCCTCAGTGTATCTATTCCAGAAAATTCTTTTCCTTTCCTTCCCTCCTTCACTTTTTCCTTCCCTTTCCTTCCCTTCTCTTCCTTTCCCTTTCCCTTTCCCCTTTCCCCTTCCCCCTTTCTTTTCCTTTCTTTTCCTCCCTCCCTCCCTTCCTTCCATCACATGCCAAGGCAATTCATCTGTTTTCAACTCCACTCCTCATGGGCCATCATCCTTATCCCACAATTAAGTTGCCCCCAATCCCTAGGATCCTCAATGTATTTTTAAATCCTCTGTCCCAAGAAAATGCTCACAATTAAATAAACTTGTGCTTTTCAAATTTTGATTTGAGGCTCAAAATATAATCCTCCATTTCTGCTATGCCACTTCTGTGTGACTTGTTCACTATAAAAAAACAAAACAAAACAACAACAACAAAAAACAGCACAGAAATTTAGTTTCCAGTTAGGAGATTCTAGTTTATGGAGATATTTCTTGACTCAACTAATTCTAAATGTGTGATTTCATTTTGCTCAAAAATAATTAAAGTGTTAATGACAGGAAAGATATTTTAAAAGTCATATTACCAATAAAAAGCAGAGATGCCTTATTTTTCTAAAAACGTCACTCTTAGAACTCTCTCGCCTTCTTCTGGTCCATGATAAGTAATTCTTGTACTTTCCTTGGTGTATAAAGTCTTTACTGAGTTCCAAATTTTTCTTTTTTTAATGAAACTACTGTTTTCTGAGATGGCTGTACTGAGTTAGCATTTTTATCAAGTGTATAAGAGTTTTATTTTTATGCATTCTCTCCAAAACTTGTAATCTTTTCCCTTTTTGATAACAGAGATTCTAACAGGTGTGCGGCTGTTTCTCATTATAGTTTTAACTTGCATTTCCCTGAGAATTAGTGAAGTTCACCATTTTAGAAATATACCTGCTGGCCATATGTTCATCTTATTTTAAGAAAGGTCCATTAAAATTCTTTGTGCACATTTTAATTTAGTTTTTTTTAAATATTAAGTTGTCTGTGTTCTTTAAATATTTTGGATATTAACCCCTCATTATATGTAGGCTTTGAAATTATTTTCTCATATTTTGTAGGTTGCCTCTTCACTCTGCTGATTATTGCCTTTGCTATTGGATACATTATAGTTTTCTGTAAATCTCAACTATTTTTTATTTTGTCACTATGCTTTTATGGCTCATATCCAGCAATCACTGCTCAGACTTATAGAGGTTTTTTTTTTTTAACTAATTCTTTCCTCTAAAATGTTTAGTTTCAACTCCCACATATATGACAATCAATTCATTTTGATTTGATTTTTACATATGGTATGAGATAAAGGTTAAATTCTATTGTAATGCATTTTGCAAATCAATTTCAACAGGGACATCAGTTATCCTATTTCCATTTATTAAAAAGTTGGTTCTTTCCCCATGGTGTATTCTGACTTATTTGTCAAAAATCATTTGACCATGAATTTGTGAATCTATTTATTGGCTATTTTGTGCCATCGCTCTATGTGTCTGTTTTGACACCATCCCAAGCTGTTTTGATTACAATAGCTTTGCAGTATATTTTGAAATCAAGTATTGTGATGGCTTCAGTTTTGCTCTTTTTGTTAAAAATTCTTTTTGCTATTTCACTTTTCTGTGATTGAATACAAATTTTGAGATTATTTTTCCTATTTCTGTGAAGGATTTTACTGAAGTTTAGATAGCTTTAGTCTTTAGGGCACCTTGGGTAGCATGGTCTTTTTAACAATATTAATTTTCCAATCCATGAACATGAAATATCTTTCCATTTACTTGCATCTTTGTTCATTACTTTCATCAATTGGCCGTTTTAAGTGTACAAATCTTTCACTTCCTTGTTTAAATTTATACTGATGTTTAGAAATGATTTCGGTAGCTACTGTAAATGAAAACTAATTTCTTGATATCTTTTAGTCTTCACTTATTTTTAATAGCCCTTAGTTTTTCACTTTCTCTCTTTATACAGGCAACAAAAGGTAATAATAACTAGCCAATTTACATTTCACATTTTTCAAATGCCTGAATTATTATACTAACAGGTTTTCCTACTCTACTGGAATTCTAACTCCACCACTGGTGAAACGTTAACAATTGATCTATTTTCTTGTTCTAGAGATTATTTGTTTGAGGGAAATGGAGTTAAACTGAATTTGAAATTCAGTTTATTAGTAGAATTTTCCCAATTTTTCAACACCCTTTTTTGAGGAAAAAAAAAAACAACCATACACTACAAAATTGGTTGAAAGGCTTATTAAATGCCTTAGATTTAAAATCAGAAAAAAGAAACAAATTGTTTAATATGAGTTGCACTTAAGCAATATAACTATAACTGTTGCAGAGTTATGTTTAATTAGAGGCATATTGTAAAAGTGGTATTTCTACAAACATATATATGATAGATACACAAAAAGCATAAGAATAATTTAAATAGAAAGGCTATTATTGTCAACAAGAACACATTCATTCATCTATTTTGCAGTCAAACAGTATTCTCAGACTATCCAAAAAATGGGAAATAGAGAAAAAAGAAATTAAACATATTCAATTTTATTTTCTTAAACCACCATTCAAAAACCCTTCTGGATGACAATTATTATTAAAAGACTATCAAAATTCATCCAAAGTAAAAAGTCCTTTAAATCTGGAGAATGCAATAGCACATTTTGCTCTCAAGAGAACAGAGCTTCTAGACCTATGGTACCTATGGGATCCAGTACCTTGAAATAATGGCATAAGCAAAAACAGCATGTGGGTTATTCATTTCTTTGAAAATGTTTAATGGCCAAGCAATAAAACATTATCAGACATCAGTTGAGGTCAAGCAGTTCATCAATAAACAAATATAAGAGAGATTTAATCATATAATTTCTATAATTTTGTTTTACATAAACAAAGTGTTTTTAGTCCTACTGGGAAAAAAAATGCAATCTGATCTCTCTCAAGTGCCAATCTTTCCAGTGCTGAAATAACAACATTATAAATTTCAACATCCACCAAGAACATCTTTATTTTGAAGTTGAGAGCACATTGTATACTATAATTTACAAAGTTAAAGACAAAAAGAGCTGTTCTGTTCTTTTATGAAGATTTCCAATTTCATAGGGAAATTGCTACTATTATAATTTATTGCCAAGTAGTAAGATTGCTGTCACAAGTTATTTGAACACATTTGCCTTAAAGATGTTGTTGTTTTTCTCTTGCATTTATAAGATATTAGATGTTCCTGTAACTAACACTTTAAGATTTTAGAAGCTCCAGCTATTAATTACTTTATCTAACGTGTGAGTGTAATTCAGCTTCTGGCAAATGATGGGCCAGGAGAGAACTGATATTTATTGAGAGCTTACTTCATGTCATGAGCTGTGCTAAGCATTTTGTGTACATTTTCTCATTAAATCTTTGGAACAATATCAAATAGGCATTATCTCAATTTCAAATATGAAGAAATAGTGGTTCAGAGAGCCTGAATAACAACTTACCGGGTAATATGGCTATTAAATGTCACTGCCGGGACTGAGGTCTTTTTCATCATGTGGTGCAGCTTTACATCAGAGTAACAATGTATTGTTATCTAAATGCTCATTATGGAAAGTATATTATCTTGGTATATCAAATATTAATGGTTAACCATATGTTTAACATTAGTTAGACAATACTTGGACTATAAACACAGTACTCAGTAGGATCCTTATCTTCAATGGACACATTCATCTCTTATAAATCAATTATGGTAGAGATAACATGCAAATTTGCAACCTATAAAAACTCTGCATGTATTCAAGTGTGCCAAAATCCAAAAAATTCTTCTGCTATATAGGATTTTACTTAGCCAGTCATATGTAACTTTAGCTAAGTATGCGTTTATAGTCATGAAGCTCTTCCTTGGTAATTGTATGGAAGAAAGCTGTACCTCTGTTTTCATGTCAGCAAAGAAGACAAAACCCACTGAGAAAGAAACAATAAACTGTTACAAATAAGCCAGATAATACGCAATGTTAATGTATTAATGTGCTTGCCACGTATCTGTCAAAATAATGTCAAAACTATTCCATGTATATTATTACACTAAATAACATAGAGAAAATGTTAATATCATTTCACAGTGAAATAGCAAAGACTCAAATTAAGGTGATTCAAATCAAGCTAAATTTATTAACCCTGTGATTCCATAGGTTATATTTCTGTAAATACAAAATTAAAATGGTATTTTAATTGTCCCAAATTTAACAACTTTAATGATGAATAGGCTCTAAATACTAAAACATATAGGGCATTACCTAAAGAAGTGATTATTGACAAGAATCAATGGAGTACACAGTCTTACGTACTATAGTGCATATATTTTATGTATGATTGTGTATAATGTCATAGATGCAAAATGGTATTAAGAAGAGGAAAACTTTGATTTTGGTAACTCTATTTTATGATACTGCCTCCTTTCATTACCAACTTTGTTTTCTATGGTTTTCATGTCTATAGGTCAACATCATAAAGGTTCATTCTTGTAAGAAGGATTTAATTTTAATTAAAAAGCTGACCGATGTCTGTCCTGCCGATCCCAGCCCAGAGGAAGGGGCTTCCAGGCCGGCATCCATCCTGCCATTTCCAGCCCAGAGGAAAGGGCTTTTGGGCCACTGTCTGTCCCACCATTCCAGGCCCAGAGGAAAGGGCTTTTGGGCCACCATCTATCCTGCCACTCCCAGCCCAGAAGTAGGGGCTTCTGAGCCGCCATCTCACTGCTCCTGGTCTAGAGGAAGGGGCTTCTGGGCCCCCATCCCTACCACTGCTCCAGGCCCCTGTCCCACCTCTCCCAGCTCAGAGGAGGTGACCCGCACAGGTGCCAAAAGCACCCCCCTGCCCCCCCAGTCAAAATGAGAAAAAACATAAATAAGTCTCAAAACCAGACTTCCAGATCACCTACAGCAACCCCAAAGGGAAATGAAATGGAACACT
>NW_004624750.1:23425854-23462183 GCF_000247695.1 Heterocephalus glaber | reverse complement strand
GAGGGTCAGGGGAAAGGAAAGAAGGGAAAGGAAAAATGATGAGAAATGGAAAAAATGGAAATAAAGTCTTTGTAAATAGGGAAGGGTGGAGTTGGTGAAGCAAGTGCTAGGAATGGGGAAAAAATAAGAACCAAGATGCATCATGTAAAGGTGCAAGTTCCCAATGAGAAATGTGTTGTATACCTAAAATGTACCAATGAAAGAATTTAAGGAAAATAAAAAGCTGACAGAAAGACTAAACATCTGATAATGGAATTTCTCACCTTGTAGGGCTCAGTAGTGGGCACTGACACTTGTCCTGATACTTCAAATTATATGCTTTACTGCTTAATATTTCCATAAGGAGCTAAATGTTATTATCTCTAGTTGGTTATTTGTGATCTTTATAAATTAAAGCATGATAGTTCTCTACAATGATCATTACAATATATTTATTTTACATGTTAGATTTAAAGTAGATTTTTCTAATAACCTTTTCCCTAACAACTCAAAAGTACTAACAACTTCAAAGTACTGTGCTAGTTTTTCTATGAGGACTAGAAAAATAATAAAACAAGTATATATATTGAGTTATTTGTCACTTTTCTCCCATTACAATCCTGCTAAAGATTTTTTTTCTTTAACTGGCAAAATTTATTTGTTAAAACAAAGAGTAGTATTGGGACACTATTTTTTAAACCCTCAAAGTTTATCTCAGTTATACATTGGATCATAGTCAGTGTTCACTACCTTTATGTGAAATCCTCAAAAAAAACTCACTATTTTCTAATTCTTTATCACCACTACCCTATTTTATATTGTTGTTCGTTATTGTGCTATTGCTGTCCGCTTTTCTTAATTTGAGACCTACCTGAGGATGTTAACTAGCAGAGCTAATGGAGCTTTGTCTCTTGTACTTTACAACTGATATCTCTCATTTCCACTTCTCTGTCTCTTGTTGCTTCTGTTTTATGATAGAGTGTGTATCATTTTATAGTGTTGACCTGAAAAATATTGTCGCTATTGAAATATTTGCTATTTTTTTTTAATTTTCGGTTTTAAAAACATCAAGTTATATGTGTAAGAGATTAAAGTATATGAATTTATCACATAAAATTGTCAACACACAAAACCTTAAGTCATTGAAGGGTAATTATTATTTTATATATCAAAATAAAATGCTCATTTGTTTTTAATCACATTCTTAACATAATATAAACTTTTACAAGTTGCAATAAAATTGAGGTACCATAATATTGACTTATTACAATATCTGTAAGCTTTTGACAATCTTAGCTTAAGATATTCAGAGATAGGACTTCGGTACACACACACACACACACACACACACACACACGCACACACACAGAGCTGTGATATTTTTGGTTCTGGGTGACCAAAATTTACCCAGAGAATTCATTCTGATATTTGTCCTACACTACAAGAGTACAATTATTGAATCATTACCATTGCTGAAAAAGTACTTTATTGAGGTGCAATTTCCAGTTATATCATTTGAAATAAAGTAGACCTCATTTGCTAGTAACCTTGAATCTATTTCTTCAAACAAAAATCTGGTAGTAATATCAAGCATCTTTAGCACACATGTTTCCTGCAAAAGTTTTTAATAATAATAACAGCATCATGATGTTAGCAATTTGGAATTTGAAAGAAAAATAAAATGACATGAAGCCTTTAAGAAGAAATAGTACAAAAAATTACCTATTCAATTGAAAGCAACAAAAGTGAAAACTTCCTCAGTAAAAATCAAATTTAAATTTCTACTGTGTCTCTTAAAAATGAGATTTCTTTGATCTAAAGTGTTTCCTAGGATTAAACTGTAATCAATAACTCAAATTATACTAATTTGAAAATTTATCATATACCTATTAATAATCGAGAGGGTTTTTTTTCTATTTTACTTTAAAAATGTATTATCACCAATAATCTATTGCTGAGTAACAAATCTATTCCAATCCTTAGTGGCACAAATATAAAACATTATTATGCTACAGAATTCATGGGTCAGGAATTTAGACAGGGCTCAGAAGGACCGGCCTGTCACAGGCATGGAGCTAGAAAGACTTTGGCCCGAGGATCAGGATCATCCAGCGGAGCCTCCATATTCACGACTAGGGCAGATGTAGTGTGTTGCCTGAGAAGTCATCTGTGCTGATGGTCACAACAAATAAATGTGCCCTCTCCTTGTGGTCTGGGCTTCATCACTGCATGATAACTGTATTCTAAAAGAAAGCACTTCAAGATGACCCAGTGGAAGTTGTGTCACCTTTGATAGATCACTTCCCCTGTAGATGGATTTCCACAGAGATTTAAAGGAAAGCAACTTCATCTGCACTTATCATGGAAGAAGTGATAAAGTCATAGTGGAAGAAAACATGTGCGAAGGGAAACAATACTGCAATTACCTTGGAAAATACACTGTGCTCCATTTACTAAGAAGGTAAAAGAAGCAACCGGTGTGTTACCAGACCTTATTTTCTAAAAGACTTTTCTTGTTTGTTTGTTAGTTTGTTTTTAAAGCTAGAGTGAGTGTTCGTAATCACTTTATAATAAAATAAATGAGTTTACATCAAACTGAACAGGGCATGCCAAGTAGTGGTGGAGGGCATGAATTCTGACACCAGATGGCTGTTACAGCCTTTGCACCAATATTCACTGGCCATGTGGCTTTGATACCATCTATGTACTGCAGGTGCCTCCACTCAGAGATTATGATAACATCTTCTAACTTGCCATGGAGATTCAAAAGCTATTATTTGTCAAATATTTAGAATAGTACCTAAAACATTATAGTCACAGTAATCTGGTAAATGAAAATTTCAGATTACTCTCAATTAGCACAGCAAAGAACTGACAATAATTGTGGTTTTGTAGTTAAGCTTGTGACACTCAAAATTTCTTTCCTCTGTCCAAATCACTTTCCAGTAGTGCAAACTGAGGATTTTGATCTGACAAAGACGTAATCAGTACCAAAGTTTCCTTCTCTCAAAAAAATATAATGAGTTAGTTAAAACACTTGCAGCAATAGAAAGCAGAGAAATGGAGCAGTTATGTCTGGCCTGATTCTCTGATAAAATTCATAAGTATGCATGCAGAAATAAGAGGAATATCATCTATTTATTCTGCTCTAAGGTAGTGACAAGAATTTCTTTACTGGTGAATTTGCAATTAAAATATGCTCTATCCCAGGCACAAATATTCAGTTTTATCTGCTGTCTGCACTCTGTCCATTACATAAGCCTTGTGGAAATAAATGACATTCCCTAGTGCCACTATTCCTATCCCATAAACTGTCATTTTAAATGTGAAGAGATTAAGAAACTTCTGAATAGTGAGTTTTTTGATATTTCCAGGCTAAATAAATTGCAGCAAGAAAAATTAACTTCCTCTATCAAAGGAATGTTATCAGTAACTCTGCATAAATTGAGAGCAATGCCATCCATGGAGCTACACATAAGCATTATAAATTATGTTTAAGATTCAAAATCCTACCAACTAATATTTGATGCAAACATTTACTGTCAAAATAGAAAGTAAGGAGTCTCATCTCGGTGATATATAAAAATGAAACTAAGTGAAAACTCTGCTTCTTATGGACACAAACATGAAATGGTAAGGAAAAGAAAAATATTTCCAAACAAAAATTTGAACTCTCTCAAAAATATTCATTAAGAAATAAATATATATTGGAGTTTTAAAATGAGCTGGGCATTCACAAGACAGTGTGAATATACTAGTGTACAAAACTTTTGGCTTCCAACCTTATGGAACACACAGTCTACTGAGAAGGTAATTAAATAATCCCATAAATAGACAGTAATATGGGTTTGCTAAACACGACAAAGTAGATTTAATTGAGGGATTTTCTCTAGTGAGGGATATCAAAGTACTGAGTAAAAATTAGGTTGAGAAATGGAATGTGGAAGGCTTCATCTCTTTAGCAGTGCAAAAGACATAAGCAAAAGCACCCAAAATGGAAGGAGTTGGGTATGCTGGGAGTGGAGGGCCAGCGTGAAATGAGTTAATGGAAGGAGCAGAGCAAGGGTGGGACTGAGTCAGGTGCAGAAGCAGGGAGGCAGCAAATCTTGCAATCAGTTGCTATTTACATTTATTTTTATTGTAATCAAATATTTCTTTGATGATGAAAAATTCTGCTGTGCCTTTGGAATATCAATTCTCTGCAAAATTAGTATTTGTTTCCTAATCCTAGGAAGAGTTGAAAATTCTTAAAATGTTCTAAGTCAAATATTTATGCTTGGAATTTGAAATTTCTTTTTGGCTAACAGGAAGCAGGTAATAAGAGTAGATTCAGGGATGCCAGTAATAATGGTATTACATATGGAATGTGATTTAACCATGAAAAAGTAATGTAAACTAGTTTGGAGACAGTTGAGATGGAGGCATATATACTCATAATTATATTTTCTTTTTAAAATATTGCTTCTAATGTTGCCATTACTCTTTTGAGTACTGAAGAAAGTCAGTCATAAATTCTGTCCCCTCATTTTTCATACTAAGTGTTATCTTAAATACCTCTCACTACCATGTCTTTGTTTATGCTTTCATTACATATGACCTGAGTTAATATTTCTTCTAATTTGACATTTTCAGATAAGAATGATGTCTGGGACATCTTTATCTTGTTCCTGATTTTAGCATGAAGTTTTTGGCCATTTATTATGATGTTGGCTGTTGGTTTTTCATAGATGGCTTTTGTCAGGTTAAGATAGAGACCATCTATTCCAATTTTCTGTAGGTTTTTTTTTAAATCATGTATGGGTGTTGGAATTTGATGAATGCTTTTTCTTCATCTATTGAGATGATCATATGATTTCTGCCCTTGACTCTGATAATGTAGTGTATTATATTTATTGATTTGCATATGTTGGCCCATCCCTGTGATGAATCCCTCTTGGTAAGAACCAAGATATATTATGTAAAGGTACAAATTCCCAGTGATGAATGTCATTGTATTGTATACCTAAAAGGTACCAATAAACTTAATTTTTTAAAAAAGAATGATGTCTGGGGAGGAAAATGGGGTCTGTAATCAATTAAACATTATCTTAAATGACCTGAGTTTTGCATAGTGGCAGAACTTCCCATTTATAGTCCAGATCTATGTTTATGTAACCACCCAAAGAGTAGTGAAAACAGACAAATGAATACTGAAGAAAAATAATTAATGAAAATAAATAAAGCAAATAGTGAAGACCCCAAAAGTCAAGTATTCTAAGCCAATAGTGGACAGGTGGAGGCAGTTGAGAGCTTTGAAAGGAAAGTTTATGAATCAGAAACTTTTGGAGTCCAGAAAAGACTGAGACATAACTCAGTCTGGTTTATATATAAAAGGGGCTTTTCATATTTTAGAAGGCCCATGACAAGATGGACTTCATAGACCCTATCAAGCTTGTCAAATTGAGTTTTCAAGAAATGATCTCTCTTTGTAGGTTTTCTTTCCCCCCCATTTTACCCTTAATCCAAGAAAGCTCTCCTTCTGCAAAGTTTCAAAGATGTCTAGCAGAAAATGAAGACTTGCATTTTATGGCTTACTAACTCAGAGAGAAAGAACATGTTTCTTTCCTAATAATAACATATAAAACTTCTGAAGCTAATTGTCCTTGGATTGTAGTTGGCCTCCTGTCTACAGACTAGGTTAAGAATAGACCTTAGTCTGATTGACCAAATCTAGCCAGCCATATCTTAAATATGTACATTAAAAGTGAGTGGATTTTAAACACTAAATAAAAAAACTTTGAGGTGCTTTTACCAGTAAAAGAATTAATTTGAGTCTAAGACAATTTGAGTCTAAGACAATTTGAGTAAAAGACAATTTGAGTTTATTCCAAAAAAGAGGTGTACATGAATCTGCTGATAGAAGATCCATGGAGGCTTTGTTCATTTATTCACCTTTATGTTGTAAGTGGAAACAGTAATTTTGAGGTAGAGTTGGGAGTCATGAAAATGGATAGCTAACTACTATTTTCTATCACAAAACTTTCTAAGAAATATGCCCATATGCAAATGTATACTATAAAACAAAAAATACAATTTTACTTTTCAAAAAGATGATTTTTCACATTTCTGTACCATTCTGGAATTGTTCCTTCCTTTTTTTATACTTGGTAAACAAATCTAAAGATGGATTTCAATCATCACTCTTTTTTTTCCTTAAATTCTTTTATTGATACATTTTAGGTAAACAATACATTTACATTTATCATTGGATGCTTATACCTCTACATAATGTGCCTTGGTTATTTTTTTCCCATTACCAATATCCCACCCTAGTATATTTCTATCAAATATAAGAGTTCAAAGACTTGTTAGGAAAAATGTTAAAAAGCCATTTAAAAATATTAACTTGAGTGACTAAGGAGAGAATTTAGTTATGGAAGCCTTCTTCAAATTCTCATGCCCTCTCCTCTTTTTGGGTTTAACCACTAATTCCAAGCCAAGGGACAGAGAAACATAAGAGCAATTTCTGATCTAGTTCACAAAGCTCTTCACAAACACTTAGGCATTCTCTTTACATCAACTTGGTAATCATGCTTCAGTATGGGTCAAGACCCAATAAATAGCAGTACTTTCTTTAAAAACACACAAGTCAGAGTGAGACAATATTTCAACAATAAATAAGAGGTGTAGAATAGTATTTAGATGTACAGAGAATCCAAGTATATGGCCTGAGTACCAGCCTCAAAAATTCCAAAACTATCCTACTAAAAAGAGAAAATGACCTAATTTTTTTTTTTTTTGAGAGTAAGACCGAATCTCAGCATGTAGAATTTCAACACCTCACCACTGGATGTAATTTTCCAGTCCATCACTGAACTTCTTGAAGTCAAAAGCTCCCAATCCTCAAAAAAATGTCTATATTATAAGGTAAAATGAGGACATGATAGTATATAACAAGTATAAATATCAGGGCAGGATAATCAGGAAAATATTTTAAATATCTTATTTCTCTTCCTTTATAACAGAAGATTTTTCATGTTGTCTGTTAGAAAATTTTGATAAATTTTCAGCACCACACAAAGTTAGGAAGGCTAAAAAATACTATACACCCCCCCCAAAAATCAAGACTCCCAATGGCAAAGTCAATGACTTCAGTGGGAAATTATTACCTTGTGTGTAATAGGTCAGATTTTCCTAAAACAGGCTATGATGAGATGGAAATCTGAAGCATGAATTTACTGCTGTATGATCTCAAGATACTACCAGTAAAGAAGAGAAATACAGAACAAATGGAGTATTGAACTGCTGATGAAACTGAGATAAAAACATCAAGTAATTTCTTAGTTGCCTTGAACATGGAAACATATTGTACAGAGATATCAGGATTTTAGAGAAGTGGGTAGGAACTTTGTATTCCAGCAGAGACAAATCAGTTTATGTGTGATACCTCCATGGTGGGTATATGGATGAAAGTGGGTGAAAGTGATCACGACTCTAGGAAGGGACACAGCTATGGCTGCTTATATTCTAGCAGCTGGAGAAATATCCAGTGCACTTGATGAGAGAAAGAGATGAAATAGAAAGGGAGCGTGCATGATGTGATGTAATCTGTTGTGATTCCGTGTGTGTGTGCGTGGTGAATGTGAATCACTTGTGTACTTCACTGTCCTAGCCTTACTTGTTTTTTTCCCTGTATGCCTGCTTCTGCAACACACATATGCATAATCAAAACTTTCTCAAGGGATTAAAATCCAAACTGCCTTCACACAATAACGGTGTTTTCACTCTTACAGCTTTATCCCATAGGAACATTTACAGCCTCCTTTAGAGAAATTCTGAGTATAACTGGAGAAGCAGAGGAGAATGTTTTCTACAGATTGGTATAATCCTTTTTCATCAAAAGCTATTAAGACTTCCCAAACTCAATCTTGCATTTTAAACCTTGTTTGTCTTTCAGCTAGAATATATTGATATTTCACCTAAAATATCAAACGTTTTAGAGGCATTCTCCTTAAAGAATCAAAATAATGTCTTGTAACAAGCTGATAGGTTCATGTAAAAAACTAAATTTATACAGGATGCAGAATAAATAATCTAAATTTCCTTCATTAAGATTTTTGTGCAAAATGAAGAAGTTATAAAAAATATATGATATATATATTGTATATATAAATCTTCCCACTTAGTAGAGATTGAAAGGTCCTGAATTATACCTAATTTAATTTGTAAAATTTTAATCAAAATATCCTAAGTATTTATGACAAAACACTAGTTATTATCAAATTTTATTAATTTTATCTGCAATGTGTATCTTATCAAAACTAAGACTTAAGTATTCTATCACAATATGATTTTCACTAGGAAATTATTTTTATAAATTATTGTGAAGTTTGCATATTTTTAGAATTTCTTGTGTCTAAAACACTGAAATATCTCTAAAGTCCATATTCCCTGAAGGCAAAATATATCAATATTCTCATTAACACAGAATCTCATTTTTTCAATTTCAGTAAATTACCCTGATATCTTCCATTGAATTCCTCAGAGAGGAGACTTCATGACTATGGAGAACTTTGTACAAGAAATTCATAGGAAAATATGCCCAGACTTAGCGCCTAGGCAGAATTAAGGGCAGCAGCACTGGCTAGAGGCAAAAATTGATCCTCGGGCAGTCATACCAATGGTCTTCAAGCACCTAAGAAACCCACTGAGGACTCTAAAGTTGGAGAGACTGTTAAGAATTGTCCAGAACTAACAAGGAATTTGGTTAAGTTTTTGTAATCTACATTGAGAGAATACAAATTGAGCAGGGTCAGCCTCTGGGAGAAGATGTGATCTTGGGTACAGCACCACCTGTAACTTTAAACATTCCTAAGAGAGACTCACCTGGGGGCATTCAGTCTACAATACTCCAGGAAGCTGAAAGAATAAACACACTGGCCCTAAATGAAAGTGATTGAAGCAGGCAGATCATTTAGTCAACACTACATCTAGCAAGTGTTCCTTCTCTTCATACCAGTTTCCATCTGGGGAGTGCTTACAAAGCTTCTGTTGGTAGTAGCACCTCAACTCACCTCTTAGGATTAGAGATCAGTAGAAACCAGGAAGATTTCTGTCTTTCTGCCACAGCATTTCTAGCACTGAAAATATTTTCTGAGACATAGAAGGTTGCTAAACTTATATTCAACGAATGCATGAAGTGATGAAATAAGAAATTAAAAGAAATACATTTGGAGGTTTAAATTTTTATTCCATTGATGCAGTATGATTTCTTGTTTGTCATAAACTGACCTTATGAGGCTCTCCACTTTATGGACTTCTGGGATTTCTAAGGCTTACTATTCTTATAGGATCATATCAGTTATGGTTCATGGAGTTCATATATTCTGTAAATCAAGGTAATGGAAAACTATTTATTAAGTAGTATTTATCAAAAGGAAATCTGTTGAACTGTAAGGGGGTGGGACCCATATTGAGAATATACTAGGTTAAATAAGAAAGTTTACAAAGTCACTGAGATCAGAGAAAATGTTGAATTATAAAGGGTAAATCTCAAGGTCCAAAATATGAGATGAAAAGGAAGGGAAAATAAAAAAATGAGAAAAGAAAGAAGAAAAATGGAAACAAACTTCTGTAAATAAGAAGGAAGGGGCTTGAAGGAAGAGTAGGGAATTAAGAGAAAAGGAGTAATCTAGATATACCATGTACAGGTACAAATTACCTTTGATTAGTGTGATCATTTTATATATTTAAATTGCACCAATAAAATTAATTTAAAAAAACAAAATGTGAGATGAACTAAGAAGAGAATTAAAGTCTAATCAACACAATAAATGCAAATTATCCAGATTCTTTTTTTCTTTTTTTATTAATATGAATTTACAGTATATAACATTTATATTTCTTATATGGAGTTGGTACATGTACTATAACATATCCTAGTACTTTTTTCATCCCCTTTCCCTCCCCTCCTTCCCACTCCCTCCATTTCTTGATCCCTTTCCCCTTTGAGAAAGTTCTATCTCCCTACTTTCTATTATGTCTTTAATTTTGCTCTTTGTGTATAATCTGGGTTTCTCATATAAGAAAAATGAGGTGATATTTAAATTTGATTTATTTCACTCAACATAGTCTCAAGGTGAATCCACTTTCCTACAAACGACTCGAGTTTATCCTTCTTTATGGCAGAGTAGTAGCCCATTTTGTGTAGATACTATATTTTCTTTATATATTCATCAGTTGATGGACATATGTCTTAGTTACTTTTCTCATTGTTGAGACAAAATACTCAACATCCAAAGTTAAAGGAGGAAAGGTTTATTTAGCTCACACTTTGTAGAAGTTTCAGTCCATATTTGGCTGGCTTCAAGGCAGAGTGATACCTCTGGCAGAGGAGCATCGAAGAGGAGAAACAGTTCATTGCATGCAGAAGAAAGCAAAAGCAACAAGGGACCTTAACAGTGTCTTTCTTCCCCTTTAATCCTGACTACTTAGGGTGGATAGTACTCACACCCTTAGTCCTAGTGTGCTTGATCCTAGCATTGCACCATGAATCCATTCTAGCATCACAAACTCTAGGTCCAGTCACCCCAGAAAAAGCCCCACCTGTGACCACATGAGTCTTTGGGGGGACATCTAGACACAAGCCATAAAACATATCCATTTTAATACTTGAGTGTGCAGACATCTATATTTAAAAATTACATGGTGATAAATATTACCAACCTCAAATAAGCAAGTAAGACTTAAGATGCACAATCATGTTATGTAGCAAATTTTCCTTCCAGCATGGTGAAAAAGAGGAGTCTGAGAGTTTTGTTTTTATCAAACTTGCTTAATGTGCTTTAAATCTCCTTCTCTTTGTTCACAATTATAAGTATTCCTTTCACTAATCAACTCTCAACCATTTCTTTCTGAGATATATTTGCTACTCTTTGGCGAAAACAAAGATATTAGCATGATGACTTTTTAGCTTAAATATAATATCAACAAGGGAGGTTTTTTGAATTATATGATGTCAAGTATCCCACAAACAAGTTCCATAACCTCAACATCCTATTTTTTTCATTGTAAAGCCCTTTGAACTATTTTATATATTCTTTTGAATATATTATGGCTCTATTCCATTAGGATTGAAGTTTCATGCAAGCAGGAAATATCCCTTTCATGACACTGTATTCTCAACACCTAGAATATCTCTTAGCTTGTAGTAGATTGTGAAGCTATTTAGTAAATCTATAAAAAATAAGAAAATGTGAAATTACAAAATAATAAACTTGATATAAAAGTGAAAATGATCACATTACAAATTCCAGCTTCTTGTCCTTTCCAGTAATATAATTCAGGAATTTTCAACCTGGGGAACCTTTTCCTTTAAGAGGAATTTGTCAGTGTCTCAGGATGTATTTGATTCTCTCAACTATGGGATAAGTGTATCCTTGGCACCTAGTGGATACAAATATTCAGGAATGATGCTAAGCATTCTTTAATGTAGAAATGAGCTTCTTACAACAATTATCTAGCCTAAAATATGACTGGTACTGAAATTAAGTTAACTCTGATGATAAAGCAGAATAAATATTTTTTTAAATAATCATAATGATACCAAACATGGGTGTTAAATGTGATACAATGAGTGAGGAACTATTTCCCTTTTATTAGTTCATTTCATACTTAAAATTAGGTATTACCTTCCTCAGCTATCAGATTAAACAAACTAAATGTTCGTCAGTATATAATACCTCACCTGTTCTACCTGGTGACAGTGCCTTAGGAGTGGGAACACTAGAATGTAATGTATTGGATATTCTTTTTCTAGGATGTCATAAATTTTGAAAACTAGCTCATGTTCCCAAAGGTCATGTTTAAGGGACAAATTGAGCTTGAAATGTGTTGGGTAAAGAGAATTGGTTTTGTAATATTTATTTGGCATGATATGATACTTACTCTATTTTATACTTTTTAAAATTAGCCACAGTCCCATATAATTTTATTTTAGTTTGTTTTTTATTTATACCATGGACAATCAGCATTTAGTTCTCTAGTTTTTACTTTGTTTTTGTTTCTTTACAACTGCATTATAATTATACAATTATACTGGAAAATATTGATCTATATTGTAAATTCTTCAATTTATGTAATAAAAAGTATAATATTTTCCTTGTGTACCAATACTATGCTGAACAAACAACAAAGAAGCAAATACTAGGAAAATAGTTTGCTGTTAAAAAAAAAACCAAAAACTTGTTTGTTCTTGTACCATACCACTTATAAAACTAAATATGATCAATTTAGATACTCTTATTATTTTGGCATGTATTCATTGATGATCAAATGTCAAGAAATATGGGGAAAATGTAGATATATATAAAGCAGGATTTCTCTTAAGAACTTCATGGTGTATTCAGAGAGGAGAGGAAAAGAATATAATGCAGTGTAAGAAAAGTTACAAAAATTTTCAGAATGGACAATATAGCAAACCAAGTAAATGTTTATGTATTTGTCAAGCCTGCTCAAAAACAAAACAAAAAAACCAAAAAAAACTACAAGAGACAGAAAACCACAGATATAAGGAATTAACATCAAACCTCTGCTACCTTCCAGGAAGCCTGAAGTCTATGATAGCAGTGCAGGTCTGGTTTTAGGGCAGGAGTGAGTATGGTTACACAGTTCAGTAAGGGGAGTGCATGTAGGTTGGGGGAGGGCTTTGAAATTCTGTTCTTGCCTGGAGTTCATACTGTCTTTGGGCAATTTTCACTATAGTGGACTAGAAACTGGCAGCAGCTTCTTGGTGCAATACCAAAACACTTTCACTGTGGTAATCTGATAAGTAGTTTCCCTAAAGCATTCACTTCTCTAATGTTGGCTCTTCAAACCCTGAAAATTGATAGGAGGTCATCTAAGATCTTAGAAAGCTTGCTTCCTTTCTGGGCTGCTTATTTCCAAGGGAAAATACATTCAAATCTCACCTATTTTATGTCTTGCTTCCACCTGAAGCAAGGGTCTTCTTCCCCGGGTCTTACTCACTAACTCATAAGTACAAGGCATAACAACTGGAGCCTGGTGCTTAGTTCTTCCCCAATTACCCTTATGAGGCAGAATAGTTGTTATCTCAAGACATGACTTTCCAAGATAAAGAGTTTCAACATGTTAAACTGAAGATAACTACCTTCGACCAGCCTCTCCCCAATTTCCCCCCATTCTCAAAACAGCCCCTGGTAACCAACTTCTACTCACTACTGATGTGTGTTTGATCTCTTCATACTCTACATATTTGTGAAATAATATAGTACCTGTCTTTATGTACCTCTCTTATTTCACTTTCCTTTAGCATCATGACCACCCAGTTTATCCACACTGTTGGAAATTATAAGATTTTCTCTTTTTGAAGGCGAAATAATATTGTATAATCAATATATATCATATTGTCTTTATTCAATGATGCACAATTAGGTTGACTCCTAATAGATTTTCTATTTTGAAAATGGTATAATAAAAGGTGGAGTGCAGATATCTATTCAACACACTGATATCATTTATTTTGGATATATATCTAGAAGTGGAGTTACTGAACAATATGGTAGTTCTATGTCTAACTTTTAAAGAAACTTTATATTGTTTTATAAACAAAGTACGTGAAGCAAAATTATTAGAACAAGCAAACAAATATATTAATACTATATAGTAAAGATTCTCAAAATAGGAGTGGATATTCATAAACTAGAAAGAAAAAAAGAACTCACAAAAATATTCATGTTAAAAATGAGCTAAGTTACATCTATTGAGATTGATAAAAACAAAGATATAGAATATGAAGGAAGAAAAATCAATGAGCAGGATGATTGATTTTCCATGAAAATGTAAGAAAAAGACACAAAGTAAATATGAAAAAAATAAACTTCAAAGATATATGGGATTAAAATACAAATACAGGGTAATATATAGACAATGTGAATTCCTTACAATAGAAAGAAAATAAACAAATATAATCATATGTACTTCTTTGCTGACAAACATATATTTTTTTGCTTAAATTTTTATTGGTACATTGTAGGTATACAATACATTTACATTTATCATTGGTTGATGTACCTGTACATGATGTATCTGGGTTCTTATTTTTCCCCCATTACCTGTGCTTCCTTCCCCCCCTCCACCCTTCCCTATTTACATAGACTTTGTTTCCTTTTTTTTTTTTTCTTTTCTCATAATTTTTCCTTTCCCTTCTTTCCTTTCCCCTTCCCTTCCTATTTCTTCTACTCCTTTGGACTTTTTCTTCCTATTTCAAATTTTCAATTATTCATTTTAATCCTTATTTACACTTTCAGTTTCTCACACTACAGAAACTCCAGTATTTACACTTGTCCTATTTATTTCACTTAAGATTATGTCCTCAGTACTCATCCATTTAGCTATAAATGTTCTGTAGTTTCTCATTCTTTATGGCTGAGTAGTACTCCATTTTATAAAAAAAAACCACCACATCTTCTTTATCCAGTTTCCAGTTGATGGGCGCTTGGGCTGTTTCCAAGCTTTAGCTATTACAAACTGTGCCGCTATAAACATGGGTGCACATATATCGCTGTGGTATGATTCTTTTAATTCTTTTGGGAAGATATCCAGCAGGGGAATAGCTGGGTCAAATGGGACCTCTAGTCCTAGTTCTTTGAGGTATCTCCATACTGATTTCCACAGTGGTTGCACCATTCTTCACTCCTGCCAAAATGGAGAAGGGTTCCTTTCTCCCCACACCCCCGCCAGCATTTGTTATTGGTTGATTTATTAATAGCAGCCATTCTTTCTGGGGTGAGGTGGAATCTCAGTGTTGTTTTCATCTGCATCTGTCGAATGACCAGTGATGTGGAAGATTTTTTCATATTTTCTTTTGCTGATTTTACTTTGTCTGAGAAATGTCTGTTCATTACAGATGCCCATTTTTGAACTGGGTTTTTGAATTTGGGGGATCTGATTTTTTTCAGTTCTTTATATATTCTAGATAGTAGTCCTTTGTCTGGAGTACAGGGGCTAAAAATTTTTCCCACATTGTAGGTTGTCTCTTAGCTCTGTTGGGGGTTTCTCTTGCAGTGCAGAAGCTTTTTAATAAGATGAGAGCCCAGTCGTTGATTCTTTGTGCTAGTTCCTGTGCTACTGAGGTTTTGTTCATAAAGTCTTTTCCTATGCCAATGTCTTTAAGAGTTCTACCTAACTTATCTTCCAGCAAGTTTAGTGTTTCTGTTTTAATATTTAGATCTTTAATCCACTTTGATCTTCGTTTAGTGCATGATGATAGGTATGTGTCTAGTTTTAATCATTGGCAAGTTGAAATCCAGTTTTTCCAACATCATTTATTAAATAGGCTATCTTTCCTCCAACGAGGGTGCTTGGCTCCTGTGTCAAAGATGAGGTGGTTGAGTATGTCTGGAGTTGTTTCTGCATCTTCTAATCTATTCCACTGATCCTTGGGTCTGTTTCTTTGCCAGTACCATGCTGTTTTTATCACAGTAGCCTTGTAGTATAGTTTCAAGTTGGGGATTGTGATACCCCTTGCCATGTCTCTGTTGCTTAGAATGGCTTTTGCTATTCTAGGTCTCTTCTGGTTCCAAATGAATTTTTGGATTTTGTTTTCTCTAGTTCTGTGAACTATATTGTTGGAATTTCAATCAGCGTTGGATTAAAACTATATAATAGTTTTGGAAATATGGCCATTTTCCCTATATTGGTTCTTCCTACCTAGGAGCAAGGGATGTCTTTCCATTGTCTTATATCCTCTTCAATGATCTCTTTTTTCAGAGTGCTGTAGTTTTCAATGTAGAGGTCTTTTGCTTCCTTTGTTAGATTGATTCCTAGATATTTCATTTTTTGGATGCTTTTGTAAAAGGAATTATTTCCTTAATTTCTCTCTCAGTGAGTCTGCTATTTGTGTATAAGAAGGCTATTGTTTTTTGAGTGTTGACCTTATATCCAGCTACTCTACTGAATCTGTCAATTAAGTCTAGAAGTCTTTTGGTGGAGTTTTTTGGGTCTTCTATGTAAAGTATCATATCATCAGCAAATAATGAGAGTTTAGCTTCTTCCTTTCCTATCTTTATTCCCTTTATTTCTTTCTCTTTCTAATTGCTGTGGCTGTTTCCAGAACTATATTGAAGAGGAGTGGTGATAGTGGACATACTTGTCTTGTTCCTGATTTTAGCGTGAAAGTTTTCAGTCTTTGACCATTTAGTATGATGTTGGCTGTTATTTTTTCATAGATAGCCTTAATCAGGTTGAGATAACGACCTTCTATTCCAATTTCTGTAGGGTATTTATCATTAATGACAAACATACTTAATAAAATACAATAAATAAAGAATAAAGACCCCAGTTTTAAATGACTCACAGAGTGCAAAGCATTTTATATATAAAAAACTGGCATATAATTATAAAATCAAAATTGAAGAAAACACACCAAAAGTAATAGATTATCTACAAAGCAGTAAGATTCAGAGTGACATTGAACTTCTCAACACAAGTTGTAAAAACACCTGAATAATAAATTAAAACTAGTTATTGGAAAATAACTTTGAACCTAGAGTCATAATCAAGTTGAATTTAATTTAAGAAGTAAACATATGATAGCCCAGAGAATTTGCCATTCAAAGGCTTACTTTGAAAGCACTATTGGAAGATTAAGAAAGTAAAATAAAACAAGGAAAATGTTTATATATTTGATTTATGAAGTATGCTGTAATCTTAATAGTCAAGCAATGATATATATTAAGCAGCTTTCTGTTACTGCAACAACACACCAAAGATAATAACCTTATGAAAAGGAAAGTTTTATTTTGAATCACAATTTTGAAATATTCAGTCCATGGTCAATTGGCTCCATTACTTGGATTCTCAGAAGTAGAGATGTTATTATGACAAAGATGTGAGATATGTTCTTTGCCTTTTTTCCATTTTTGTCCTTAGGTACACATACTTTTATAATGCTCATATAGAATAAAAACTTTAAAAATTATTTTCTCTTTTTCTTTAATGTTAGAGAAATTATTATTTTAAAAAACAGATTTTATACATTGACTTTTGGGAAAGGAATTACTCATTGGCATATTTGAGTATTGTATAAACAAAAGGTGAGTCAACGTCTTTCACCCTACATCAGAATTTATCTCATTAATATTTTGTTATAAAATCATTGCACATTAAATTGAGTCATTTGATTATTTTTAGTTTTCTCCTTTCCCTGTGCAAATGAAAGTATATTTCTTCCAAATGATACAAACTTTAATTAATTAAATCACCCCTCTTACAAGTTGAGGAAAGTAAGGTGAAGAGATCAATCTAAAGAGCACGTTATAGCCAGGTGTGGTGGTGGTGGCACACACCTGTAATCCCAGAACTTGGGAGGCTGAGCCAGGAGGATCATCATGAGTTAGAGGCCAGTCTGAGCTACATAGTGAGTCTACAGCCAGCCTAAACTATATAGTGATACTCTGTCTCTAAAAACCAAATTAAACCAAACCAAACCAAAACAAAACATTATACAAAACATTATACATTAACAAACAAAAACATTATAAAGCCTTAGCATATATAGAAAGAAAAAATTTAGAAAATACCAGATAAGCAACAAAACTAAGAAGTATTCTTTAAAAATATCTTCAGAATTTCTTAATCTTCTAATTTTAGTAAAAACATATGATATATTTACTACAAATGAGTTGATGTTATGATATCAATTTAATACACAAAGAAAATCTCAGAGTTTTTTTCCCTAGGTCTGAAGATATACATAGAGAATATTAATGGCTCCCAGGTAAAGTAGATATGAATATTTAAGGTATTGTATAGATGAATAATATTTTTACTCTCATAAGTATATTAAACCAATATTTCAAGACTACTATATAACTGTGTATTTAATATTATATAATGATTTAGTAGTGTATCCATTTTAAACATAAATATAGAATGATCTAAGAGGTGGTTCCTTTCCAATATTTTATAAGCTAGTACTAGGATTGTAACTGGGTAAAAAAGGAGCAGTTAGCACTGATATCTATATATCTACATATATATATATATATATATATATATATATATATATATTCAAAAGTGCTTCAAGTCACAACTGGAAACATTATAAATCCACAAAGAAGATGCAAAGATAACTTGAATTTAATTTCATATATTACTAAAATAGAAGCATTCATTCCATATATTTATGAATAGAGTTGATTTCCTCACCTTTTGTGTAATTTAACATATTGCATTCCTGATATATTTTAACTGTGTGAATAACTAGGAAAAGAAATAGGTAGAAAAAATATGATTGCAGTACTTTACTGTCCTTCAGAGGACCTGTGAGAAAGCATGGACCGAAGGATAATAACTGTGCCTTTAAAATGATTAAATACTAATATTGCAAACTTCACAAGTGATGAAATGGTGAAATAAACTGCTGATATTTTAATCCAGGCACATTAAAATTAAGAGGATGTCTGTAAAGCACCTTGACAAATGCATTGTTCTCACATAGTAAAGGGCTGTCCAGATTCAAGAGCCTTTCCCCCCGATCTGAATTTATTATTTTCCCAGTATCTGTGTGTGCATTATAACTATGGTGCAAAGTTTACAAAATCTTGTTATTGAGACACACATAAAAATGTGGTTGAATAATTCAGAGATTTAAAGGGTCTACAGAAATAATGTGGTAAAAGGAATGGCTATGCTTTACTTTCAAAATGGAAAATATTTTCCTTCTAAGTAGAAGATGTATCACCACCAACTGTAGTTAAAACTCACATAAATGGGATAATTGAAAAAGTAAATTACTTCTTTAAGTTTGTGTGCATTTTTCTAAGTCAAAATATTATGTCGAATTTAGAAATATTTTATCTTAACTAATATTTTACTATAGACCCTTTTCACTTAACATAGGATGAGTAGATATAAATGAATATAATGTTTTCTTAGAATTTCATTTTCATATGACAAAATGCATGCATCATTATCATATTACTCTTGCATTAATAAATGCTTTAAGTTTCTGTGTTTTGTGGACATATACTAAAAATAATTTCAATATACCAGAACTTGCCTGTGGAAGAGAAACTGTCCATAGTTCAGATATCTAGTGTTTATTTTTATTCTACGGTCATTTAATAACATTCAATAAAAGAGATTAAATCTTCCTGTATTTTAAGTTTATGTGTATTTAATAATTAACTGTTTAACAATTAACTTCATTACTTTATTGCGTAGATTATATCTACATGATACATTATATATTTGATAGATATTTATTAGTTTCCATCAAAATCAGACAAAAATTATTCTTAAACAAAGAGTTTTATATTTATTATCCAGCTGAAAAACATAATAATTTTCATTTCAAATAAACAATATTTAAAAAGTACCCAGAAGAAGACAAGTATACAAGAAATTATTTGTAGTGCTACTCTTCTCCCTAAATGGAACAGAATACACTCTCCCATATCCATTTCCTACCAAAATGACAAAGATTAATGTTCTGATCTATAAGTGTTTTCTAATAGCACCAACATCCCAAACAACAAGATGTAATTTACAATTAAAATATCATCTAGAGGCTGGGGATTTAGCTCAGTAGTTTGGCACCTGCCTCAAAAGTGCAAGGTCCTGAGTTTGATCCCCAATTCCTCACCCCTCCAAAAAAAAAATATATATATATAATCTACCTGACTTCTTGAGCCCAATCCATTGGAGCCTTTTTCAAAATTTCTTAAAAATTATCTGAATAGTTTTTCAAAACTACTACAAATAGAGTTAAACAGTTCTATTACCTGGTCCTGTTGCGTTGAGGGGGCATCCTGACCTTCATGGACCTTTTACACTAATAATAGTAATTGAAACTCAGTAAAACCATAAATATATTTTCCAGCTGATTATGCTTACAAACTCCTTTTTTCAGCCTTTAGTCCTAGTGTTTTTTTAAGTTTTGAGCTTGCTATTTATATTTTAATCTTGTTGTTTTATATCCTACAAAATCGAACTCTACTTCTCCTTCATATCCTATTCTCACTGAAAGATCAATGTCTCATATCTCCGTACAAAACACCTCTTGGATATATAGTAAAATTGTACCCTCAGCAATTGCTTCTATTAATGAAGGTGCTTTTGAGCACAAACAGTAGAAAATGACTTGGTTACTTTGAATGAAGGAAGCATGATCTTAGGCTGGGCTCTGATCAGAGTTTGGCACCACACAGAGGACAAGAACAGCACAGCAGATGCCAAGTAGACACTGCCTGAGGAGCTAGACCACCTATGCCAGACATGTAGACATGTACAACTTGTACCCTCAGCTTCAGCACCTATATTAGGCTGAGAAAATAACATTTCTTTGGAGTGAGCTGACACAGTGACATGTAATTCCCCCATGCTGGGGATGTGTCCCCCTAGCTAGAAAGAATGAGCAGAGACAATTCACAGCCCTCAGCAGTGCTGGGGGTGTAGCTCAGTGGTAAAGCACATGTTTAGTGTATGTGATGTCCTGGGTTCAAACTTCAGCTCAAAAGCAAACAAACAAGCAAACACCAAACAAGTACAAATGGAGACCTCAACAGGAGTCTTCTGAAGGCTGCGGAATACATGAACCTATAACTGATTCACAACTAGGAGTCAGAATCCAGGACTGCAGCTGAAGCTGACTTGATGGGAATGCAGAGTAGAGGGGGCTATGCTGGGAAGCATTGTATGCCCAGCAAAGCAATGCAAAAGAGCTTGCTTCTGGGGGCCCCAGTATAGGATTGAGGCAGGGGACCAACTGAAGATTGTTTTAAAGAAACTGACTAAAAGGTAATTGTTAAAAACACAATATCTTACATTATTGGAGGTAGAATGAACCCTAAATTTTTTGGACCGTTACTGAATTTGATGTTGCAAAACCTGTTTTGTTATTAATAATTCCAAATTCATTTAGCAGTTGAGGAATACAAAAATATTTTGGAAACATTATTAAAGAGAGAACAAAAGTTTTAGAATATCTTGCTTATAGAACAATATTTATGAGTATTTATTATATAATCACTTCTTTACTTGTGACAGTTTAGTGTTTCACAACTAGAGACTCATTGCAGATGATAATTTATACCAGATAAAATAAAAACAGACACACTATGCATACTTGTCCTTTCTAATGCTATCTCCAATACTAATACTATTTAACTCTTTCATTAAATATTAGAGAAAATCCACAAATTAGTGTCCCCAAAACTAAAATTATATTTGGATATAATCAAATGACAATCTCTTAGGTTAGAAATGATGAGGTCAAAAGTCTAAGTAATAATAAGGCTATATACACAGAGCTCAATCAGAGAGCTCCTTGTTTGTATTTAAGAGAAATTTAAACAAAATAAAAGAAATATCACAGGTTGAGAACTAAGAAACTAATATTTTCACCCATAGAAAATAAAAATAATCCCTTAAAAACACATTTTACTGCTCCTGAATTTTAATCTTATTAATTCTAAATTTATTAATTATAGGAAAAGAAATATAATTTTGTTGATAATATTTGTTAGTCTTTTTAATACCTGAATATTATTTCATTCCTGGGTTTATTCAGTGTGCTATTTGAAATGTTCTCTTATGCAAAACTCATAAGCCTCTTATTTGTCTTTCCTATCTTCTCCCATATCTTAGTGATTTCTACTTTCCTTTTTTATTTTTATAATTTTAGTTTATTTTCAACTTAGTTTTTGTGGGTTTTCTTTTAGTTTGAAAAATATTTATATTTACAGAACAATCACAGTGGTGATGCAATCAGCCTCTGCATTCTTCACCTGGATCGACCCACATAGATCTCCCTTCCAGTTATTAATTTAATAGATTGCTTTATCTCCCTGGTATGGCAAATACAAATATAAAAGTAGGTACTTCTATTGTGGGATTCTTATTTTGTTAAAACATTAGGGGGCCAGAGGATTTAGCTCAGTGGTGCCACCGCCTGCTTTGCTACCTCAAGGTCCTGAGTTTGATCCCTAGTACCCCCTCCCCCAAAATTAGAAACTGTTGAACACTTCCTAGCCTCACACTCCTAAATGCCTTAGCACGTATCTGTCTCCCAAGAATAAGGACATCCTATGTATATTTGTAAGCAGCAACTGAGATGTTAGATACTGAACACTAGGATTGGACAAATTTTCCTGCCTCCCTGCAGGCTATAAGGAAAGGTTTTTAATCTTAGGCTTAAACTAAGGTAAAGATATCTCAAGACTGCACATCCCCTTCAGGCAGTTTCAGAAAAAGAGCAGAAAGCAGAAGCCAGATCTACATAGTTAATCTCTCTTTCCAAGTTTCCAGTCAGGTTGTCATGATGAAACTTCTTGAAAGAAGTGTGTGAGAAGTGAAGAGCTGGGAGAGGGTTGTACAGTGTACTGGAGGAGGCACATGGATAAAAACATCAATAGCATGAAAACACCTAGCATCCTAAAATGTATGAGACATTAACAATGTGCTGAGTGTACTTTGTTTCCCTTTCTCATATTTTTTCCTTTCCCTTCTTTCCTTTTCCCTACTCCTCCTACTTCCCCTTCCTCTTCATCTTTTGATCTTTTCTTCCTATTTCACATTTGAAAACACATTTTCCAAGTGCCGGTGGAAATATAAACACTCATATATCACTTGTGAGAATGAATTTGAGCAAAACTTTACATTCAGCAAAACTACATAAGCATGTGCCCTTTGGTTTGGCAATCTTACTTCTAAGCATAAGTTGAGTAGCTACTCAAGGCCACATACACAGTAGTGGTACACCCATGCTCCAAATCTAGGCAGTGTGAATATATAGAGCACAGACTCTTAATCACCATGCTATCCTGTCACCCAGCACAGTTCAATCATACTTTAAGAGAAGTCATTGTTACTAGAAATGTCAAAAGAAATATCTATCACTTAGAAAAGAATGTTCACAACTGTAGAAATGGTTTAACCTGAGGTCATGTGTAAAATAACACAGTTATTGTCGAAACGATTTTATTTGTTCCCGATACTCTCCTCCCACACAAATAGTTCCTTTCCCTTCCAATAGCATAAAGCACATATTATTTAATTGAAGGAAAATCTCCAAGCCAGTGAAATGCTTTGAATTTAAATCACTTAAATTGGTACAGTATATTTTTATACCTTAGAGGTTAAACAGCCTACCAACAATCACCATGTAAGGATTTAGCAGAACTAGGATTTGAATCTATACACCTCAACTATCAGATATTGTGTTTAAATACTCCCGTACTAATTTCTAACTATGAATCAGTTACATAATCCCTTTAACCTTCAGTTCATTTACTTTTCCTTTTATTATATTTTAATGTTCAGTTGCCCATTCATATTTTATGTTTTAGTTTTTATTGATAATACTAATGATAGGGTAATGAAATTTAAAAGGAGTAAAATAAAGAAGAGAAGGAAGAGAAAAGGAAAAGACGTTGTCTATTATTCCCACAAGAAAAGTTTTCTTTTTAAAGAAAGGTTTTAAGTATTTATTATTGAAAAAATTCATTAGTGCAGATCATAGATAAAGAAAAATCAGATACCTAATTAATGTGCACAACTTTCCAGACAGTGATGGCATTTTTATCTGGTTATGGTAAGAAGATAGTGACCTTCACATAGCATAAATACCTATGTAATCTTGTAAAATTCTTAATAGACTAGCTTGCTTCTCTTCCAGTGTCTTCTCAGGGAGTTACACCTAATTTTATCCAAATCCACTGGAAGATGGGATGCCTTTACTTTTGTTGCTTGACCAGGAATCACTTGATCCTGAACGTTTTGTGAGAACACATGTGAAGGAACAGAGCCATGGGTTCATCATGGTGGACATGGTGGGGGAAATCAGAAGGGGAAGTGGTCTTGTTTGTTTTTTAATTTGGTACTGAATAGAAAATATAAATGAGGGCTCTAAATGTCAAATGTAAAAAAAATCATGAAACTGATTTAAGTAGATATGCAATTTACTTATTAAAAATAAGAACTTGCATACATTTGCCTTTCTTTAGAGAATTTGGTCATTTTATTTATTTTTTTCAGTCCATTGTGACTAGGGTCAGTAATTATATTTAGCATATTGTACTGGAAAAAAACACAAGATTTAGTAAACTTTGTTCTCTATGCTGTCATATTGGTATCTCATAACATTAGATATTGCTGCAGTCAGCTTCTAGTGCAGAAAGGTCTCTTAAGAAGAATCTTCTATGAGTTGTTAAATGATTTTTGTCTCAAGTATTCTTTTGTAATTTGAACTAGCCACATTTCATATATTTAATAAATAAACATTTATGGAATGATCATCACTTACTTTGGAAATAAAGTTTGAGTGGATAAGTAAATTGACTATAAGATTTTCCAGCGCTTATCTATTCTTGGAGAGTAATTGGCTCAACTATTTTCTAAACTGCATGTTTCATTTACATCCATTTTGACAATTACCCTTTTACCTCTCATGATACCAAAAACCAGCTTAAGTGTAGATACAATCTAGTACTTATGTGACAGAATCTTAATTATTCCCAAGACTATATTCAAGCTTCAGGTGTTCGGAACATTAATGCCACTTGTCTATAGAGTGCAGTATTTGTTGCAAGAATATACATCCTCTACCAGCTTTAGTAACAAATTATGTATAGTGATAATTTCATCATAAAATGGTATATTTGACTGAAAAGTCTTGGCAAATGTGAAAGCTTCATTGTCTCTAATGTACCTCAGTTATCATAAGATTATGATTTTCTATTATTTAATGTAAGAATCCATTATAGTGTAGATATGTATGCTGTAGAATTCTTCTTTATATAATTAATATGTCTGAAGCATTTCAGTAATATAAAATAATATAACCATGCCACTAATGTACACCTTGACAACATGTGACATCAATAACAGGAATTTTCCTGGTCCCTTTACAAATCCATATGAAGTATGATTTAACTGTCTAGTCCACTTTAGAAATCACATTCTAGAAATCAATTATTGATTCTTGACTATGACATTTAGAAACCAAACAATAAATTACATGAAGATTTTCTTCAGCTAAGTGCTTTATTATGAAAAGATTAATTTGAAAATCATTGAGCTATACTATAAAGAAATAATTTGAATAAAGATATATCTTAGGATAATTATATAAAAATATATTAGAAATAATCTGAAATGTGTTTCTTATATAAATTTCCAAGCTTTCCACATCAGATAATGAAAGAAAAAATCATTTGTGGCTGAGAAAAATAACCCTAGCACTGTTCCATCCATGTCTTTTTTCTGCAATCTATCTCTTGACTTTATGTTCATTACAATACATGTTGAACTTTATGTTCAATACAATACATTATGTATTACAAATTGCAATGAATTTTTGAATTCTTTGTGTATTCGCTAAATGTTTAAAATTTCATGACAGAATATACAGATGTGATAAAAATATAGGGAATGTTTAAACTAAAAAATACAACTGTAAAAGATAGATTGTTACTAGTCCACTGGAAAATACTCCCTCCCCCACGACTTAGATCACACTTATTCCATTGTCCTTGCCACTTGCTGAAACTATTCTGCATGTTCTTTCCTGGATGTCTTTAGTTGAATTGTTGTGCCTGCCTTGATGTTCTGCATCAATTTAAAATGTTTTACTCTCATGGTAATGTTAATTTGCCAGAAGAGCCAGAAGTTGCATGGTTCCAGATCTAGTGAGTAAGGTGGATGAGGATATACCATAATGTTTTTAAGAGCCTGCCTTTCCTCTGGATGGCATGCAGCTGTACCATTTACCATAGCTTTTGATGATGCCTCATATATTACTGTTGTACATTTAGCTTTCTATTTTCATACAACAAATACCAAATAGGTTATTTTGCCCTTATTTACTGAATACTGTATGCCGGGCTTTTGTCTCTTTCTGTGACACTATGAAGGGATATGTAAACTTTTGGATTCCTTGGCAACTACTGAGTTGAATCAACCTCTAAAATGTACTATGTAACTCAGTAATTGAACACTCAAAAGTATTTCTTATACGTGACATCTACCAACCCTATTATCACCAACTGTATTCACTCTCCATATTCAGGATTTTCTTCACCAGTTATATAACACTAATCATGTGTGCACTACAGATGTGAAAAAGACAGGACAAACTGAATGAGATATCCCTCTGTCTGTGCCTGTACTGGAGTAAATAACAAAGTAAATGAGCAAATTCATACCGGTCTATAGATAAGAGATTAGTTCTTGTTCATTTACTTGGGGATAGACCAAGGTTGAAGAAATCCACAATGACTGAAAAGGAATTTTGAAGTCTCAGATTAGCTCTGTTAGACAATGGGATTTATAGACCATTTAATTTGCAACTTGAGGATTTGCAAAGTATTGTACATGGTAACTGGCTTTACCTTCAAATCCAATAGGACCAGTTGAATAAGGCAAGTCTGGATTGAGGTTGCTTAATTAAAAACACAGGCTCTGTAACCAGACTGGTTTAAGTGAAGTTCCACTACTTAATAGTCACATAACTCAGGACAAAATTATTAACTGTCTTTGTACTTCAGTTTCCTTCTCTTTCAAAAAAGAATATCAATGCTTACAGTGTTGGATTGTTCCTAGGATTAAATTTATTTATACACCTAAAGCATGTATAGCATTGTCTGGTGGAGAGGACCTAATAAGAATCCTTGCTGGGAAAGATTATGTCTGTCAGTGTTTGTTTCAGGAAAATAAATCAGTTTTTGACATCACAAGCAAGAAAGAATCTACTGGAAGAAATCAGGTATTTACAAGGTTGTTGGAAAGTCTCAAAGTATGAAAATAAAGACAGTATCACAAGGGTTTAGGTCACATCACAGAAAAAATTGTGTTGGAAATTTATGTTTCTGCTGCTCAGAATTCAAAAATGTTTAAGAACTTACTGTCAAAGTCATAGTTAAGCAGCAGCTTTGCAGTTGGTGAATAAAAACCAAGATGAGAGTCTGGTTAGCCATTATGAAAATCTTGGTCAGCTGAAGCTTGCAATAGCATTATGCATTATGTTGCTAGAATTCCCTGATTCATTTTCACTTTTCAAATTTGTGTATGTATCAGTCCTTGACAGAAGGTAAATGGCATCCAGGGCAGTAATGGCATGTGGACACAGGAAAAATATTTCCTTGTCTTTCAGCCCCTGCTAGACTGAGACAGGATTGTAACCAAGGGAGGGAAAACTATGTACACATGTTGCCCACAAAAACACCTAGCTCTTTGCTAACTCATTTGTGAACCCCCCTAGAAAAAGAAAGCTCAAGAATGAAAAATAAACTTAGACCCTCTGAAAAATGAGCCAAAATGGAGAAAAGAAAAATTATTTAATGTTTCATGAAATGAATCATATTCCTTATCTGTGTTCTTTTCTAAATTGTACTTCATATTTTTTAAAGTAGATCTTTTAGAAGGATTGGCCCATGGATCAAAATTCAAACATCAGGACATGTGGAGCGTGTGAAATAAAAGAATCACAATCAAATCATACAGAAAGTGCTTTTGATTAATGAAAACACGTGATATATCCTTTAAAAGTAAAAGAGTTTAAATGAATGATGAAGCTAATGTAAATGTTGAAAATCATTTTAACCATCTCTTCTATTTTAAGCCATAAAAGAAGTTGAAAATAAAAGATTGTTTATAAAGTGGTGTGGAATTACAAGAGTTCAGGACAATGTATATCCTTTAAAGGATAGTGTACTTCCCCACCACCACCTTTTTTTCTTTCCTTTTTGGTACCAGGGATCGAACTCAGGACCTTGTGCTTTCGAGGCAGGCAGCGGTACCACTGTGCTAAATCCCTGGTCCCTGTACTCCTTCTGAAATGAACTTTTGTTTTTTAAACAAGGTCTTGTTATGTAGTTCAGGATAGCCTTGACTTTACTATGCAGCCCAACCTGGCTTCAAACCCACATAATCCACCTGCCTCAGCCTGCCAAGTGTGGGTATTATAGGTGTGCACACCCATACCCAGATCCTAGTGGAGCATTTTATCTATTTATCAGGTGTCTCCAGAGAGGCAGAGGCTATAGGATAAAAAATTCAAAAATTGTTAGAATTCAAAAATTATTGTAGATAGATGTAGATATAGACATAGACATAAAATATACAGACGTAAAACAGACAGAGACAGAGATAGAGATATATGAGGGATTTATTAAGGAATTGGCCCATATATCTGAGAAGTTCCATGATAGGCCTTCAAGCTGGAGTCCAGAAAAGCACACAGCTTGGCTCAGTCCCAGTCCCTGCTCAGAACTAAGGAAACAGGTGGTGCAAGTCTCTATTAGAAGGCTAAGTCTTGAGAACCTGAGAGCCACTGGTACAAATATAAGAATCCAAAGCATGGAGAACCCGGAGTTCTGATAGGTGAGGAGGGGAAGAAGGGTATCACCTCCAGAAGATACTATAAATTCCCCTGTCCGCTACTTTTTGGTTCTGTTGGTGCTCCTAGCTCGCTGGATCATCTTTGTCCATTTTGAGGGTGAATGTTTCCTAGTGCACTGATTCAAATGCTAATCTCTTCTAAAAACAACCTCACATATCTGTCCAGAAATGATAGCTTTTTCTGTCTGGGTATCCTTGAATTCAGTCAAATTGACACTTAATAGTAATCAGCAGACTTTCAGTTCCACTTTTTCAATGGACTTTATATTTATGCCTTTGATTTCTAATAACAAGGTCAATGTAATGTGTGCCTGGGTCTATGTGTGAAACAGGCAACTTCTTAATTGAAAGCATTTAAATAAACCATAGTTTTTGAAATTACAAACTGCACATTTTACTTTTAATATATAGAAACTTTCAAAGAATGTAAAATGCCTTGGTTCCCTTTTTAAAAGAATATCTCATCAGTATTATAAATGAACTTCTCTCTGGTGACTCTGCTTACAGCTATTTTAGAACATATTACTGCTTTGAGTCTTTAAAATCTCTGAAGTAATGATGCAATTTTTTATTTCTTATACATGAGCAGCCTGAGAATTCCTCAAGTTGTCTCAATAAATCTACAGAAATACCACTATTAGGTTATACAAGTTTAGATTTCAAATCTACAAGGTATTGACACTCAGCTACAACATTGTGTGTATGTGTGTGTGTGTGTGCATGTACCCACGTGTGGCTATTCCCTAAAATAACTAAATAATAAACATTGTCAATATTGTATATTGATATTATTTAAAAACCTGTAAAGATAAATGAGCACATATTGAACACCTTCTTTATTTTAAAAAATAGTTATGTAATAAAGGATTAAATACATTACTGGAGCATTCAATAAGAAAACTAAAATCAAAATGGATCAAAGATCTAAACATAAAAGCAGTAACAATGAACTTACTGGAAGAGAAAATAGGTAAAATACTTGAAGTCACAGGTGTAGGCAATGACTTTATGAACAGAACAGCAATTACACACAAAAAAACAGCAAGAATCAAGAAAAGAGAGTATATCAAAGTAAAAAGCTTCTACATAGCAAAGGAAACAATTGGTAGAGTGAAGAGACAACTAAAAGAATGGGAAAAAGTTTTGCCTGTTATTCCTCAGAGGACTAACATCTAGAGTATACTAAAAAGCTCAAAGAAATCAATCCACTCAAAAGAAATGGGCACGTGAAATGAACAGAAACTTCTTCGCAGCGGTACAAAAGACCAACATTTCTGGCCATTAGAGAAATGCAAATTAAAACAATGCTACGATTTTATCTTCCTCTAGAAAGACTGGCAATCATTAAAAAATCAAAGAATAACAAACAGATGTGGTGAAAAAGGAACCCTCCTATATTGTTAGTGGGAATGTGAACCAGTATAATCATTATGGATATCAGTATGGAGATTTCATAAAGAACTAAAAGTCACTTTGATGCAGTCACTTTGAGGTAGCTACTTTTTGTTGGAATAAGTTAAATATACGAATTTGGGATTTACAAGTCCATGTATATAAATAAAAACCACCGATGTAGATATTATTTGTAATGATGATGAGCTTAAGATTTATTTTTGTACAACTGCAAGGTCCTGAGTTCGATTCCTGGGACCAAAAAAAAAAAAGATTTATTTTTGTATTGTAAAATTTCCCTGGAAGCTGTTAAGGAATTGAAACAAATATTTACTATAAGTGGAAAGTACTCATTAATAAGTAAAGGAATAAATATTTTACATTGGAATATAATGTTTAGTAATTAAATTAGCAAAATATGTTGCTAAAATAATATAGGTAGTTTTGATGTCTGAATCATATATCAGGTAAAAAGAAATATTGATAGTACTATTGAATGAGTATTTGCAACATATGTAAAATGTTATAAAGTATGCAAATCTACAAATCTAATTTTGAACCATTTATGGTTGGTGTTCACCATCTACGCTTTCTTGTTCATTATTAATGTTGTGATATCCCTCAAGCAAAAATAAAGGTGGTCTAGTTAATTTTGAGTACCAGGTAAATAAATATTTTATTAGTGTAAGGATGACCCATGATGTATTTCAGAATACTTATATTTAATATTATTTTCTATGAAACTTTCTTTATCAGGCACCCTGTATTTACCTGACTATCCTGCTCAAGACATGTGTGGCTGGTAACTTCTTGATTGCTGCTAAGCTCTCACGAGTCTCTAGATATTTGAGAAAGACTGATGCATGTAATAAACATTTTAAACTATGACTCAGAAGTAGACATTTCTATCACTATTCTCCTTCTCCTGGTGGCAAGGATAATTTATCACTAGTCTTTTTTCAATGTCATAATATATATCAAATATATAAAACTCGTCTTTCACTGACTTATGGCCCACTAGGTCCTAATCAGAAGTGAGACAATAATTGTCATCAGGGCCAGGGATTTAGCTCAGTGGTTTCGCCGCCTGCTGCTCAAGCTCAAGGACCCAAGTTTGATCCCCGGTACCAAAAGATAATAATAATAATAATTGTCCTCAGTTGAAGAAATATATATGTTAGATAATAAAATTTATGAAATAGAAATCCAAACAATGTTTAGTTGGTTTTGGTGAACAAAATAATTTACTATCTATTAACTGTATATTTATGAGAAATATATTTATCATTTGAATAGTTGAAGAAAATATAGCAACAGTAATTTGAGGAAAAACTTATCTGATTTCTAATCATAAATCAAACCCCCAAGGTCAATAGACAGTAAGGACCTATGGCATAAAATATAGGCTTATATAGTATTATACATCATTAAATATTGGCAAACTATCTACATATCCAATAGTAGAAATGTACTGATTTTATTTTATGGTTTTGTTACACCATGAGATGATAAGCAATCATTGTTTTTATTTTCAAAGAAAACATGCATGTATGTAAGGGATAGATTATCACTTGTTCAGTGACAAAGTATGTATATAAGCAAAGTTAACAATATGATTTTAATTTTGTAAAAATTAGGATATCCATATAGAATATGTAGATCCAAATACATATATTCATATGAAATATTTATATACAAATATATAGATGCAGGGGTATACATGTAGTCAGAGAAAATTCTTTTTGAATATCTTATATTTATGCACAATCTGAGTAGTCAGAACCAAGGGAACTGAAAATCTTTTTCTAGAGATACCATTCTCCACTGCAACAGAGGGGAGATTCATTTCTTGGCTAATGTGATAAAGGTAGAGTACATCCTAAACCTCGCTAATCTTCTGTGATTGGATAGTCTTCCTCCTCTCCGATCAAAAGAATTACTTTAAATCCAGAAGAAAAGTAAAGTGACTCTCTCGGGTGCAGAGGTAGAGCAGATCTCCAGTAGCCCTATAATAGATTAAAATTTCCTAAATTGAATGTACCTCTGTCAAAATGCATCTTTCTACATGCATAGGTACCATCTGGCTATTACTACATCATCTTGTAGGGAATGGAATCTGAGAAACTAAAAGATATTATTCTGGCTCCCATTGCAATAAACACTCTATCTTCATCCAAATGGAGAAATGTTCTCCCCCCCGCTCTGTCATATATATATCAGATAACCTGTTAGTTTAGATATGGGGTAAAGTCTCATCTTACAATTTATCTGTTAATATATTTGAGAATATTTGTCACTTTTCAATAATAAAATGGCCCAATGTCTTCATAGCTCCCTGGCTTAGGATGATAAATATTTATTTCTTAAACACTTTACAGATTGTGGTAGATATATGTATCCCTCAGGCCATTGGCCAAACCAAGTTTCAGGGACACTCACAATGCAGCAGGACATAGATGTGACATGACATATGTCAATAGATGTATAATCCCTTTGTAAAAAGCAGAAATGTATATTGGGGAGTGTTAATACAAATTATATACTTTATTTTTATTATGCTTTAAATCAGAATTCACACATATAAACCAACTCAATTATTTTCATAGGAAAACTTACTGACATGAAACAAAACAAAATAGCAACAGATGTTTTCCTTTTAATGAGAAGCTATTGGCATTTTTTCACTTTTAATGCTCTATGTACTACTAAGTTTCTTAAAATACACAAATATTTTTATAAACTGAAAACATAAATGCAATTTAAACAGTATCATCATTTAATAGATTTCAAGAGATTTTTGATTACAGCTAACGTATTAAATTTTTCATTTCATTGGGCATCAAGAATTATTTTCACTAAAGGTAAATATTGCTTCTCCCTTTGGATCAATAAATCATGGTCCATTCCTCCAGAGAAGTCAATATCTACTTTATTGTTTCTCTAGACTCAAAATGGAAACTTTGATAAATGTCTAAGTTTTTTTTCAACTTTCTGATGAGATGTTCTTTAGCATCAACCACAGCTTAAAAGTTGAGTAATTAATCATGAGATAGATCCTCATCTCTTGAAAATAAATGAACCAGTAAGTAGTGAAGAGATGAACCACTCCATTTTCTTCTTTAATAAGCTAATACAAGAAGGAAATTAACTCTTTTAAAGGCTTTTGTTACACTTGCCTCTATCATTCTAATAATTTATTGAAATCTGGTCCATAGAACTTATTTCAATATTATCTTCATTTTTCTCCTATTTGATTAGTATAGCACCAAGAGTTCTTCTGTGATGATAGGGCCCTAAATAAAAGTAAGTATAGTCTGTCTAGAATATAGTCTGTTTATAGTTTATTTCTGCTCTGATTGCAAAAGCTTTCAACAAGGGAAAATAAAAACGTGCACAAATATACATTGACACACACCTACACACAAAGCCAATTTAAGATGAGGATTAATTTTTCTAGAAATGATTTTACAAAATAATAGTGCAGTGATACCACAGAATAATCGTTTTAAAAACAAAGCTGATTGTGATTATTTTGATGTTTATTCTTACAATATTTGTTATTATATTCGCTAAGAAAACAGTTTAAGTTTTGCTTGGGAGGATTACTTACTAACAATGATTTTAATTTAAATTTCTTTATGTTGAATTTAACTGTTAAATGTAAGAAAAGTTTTAAAAAGTGATTTTTTTTACTTAGTAGGATTTTTTAATTAAATGTATTATTGAAATACTTTTAAGTATTTTAGCAAAGATTTTAAATTCCTTATGTAAGTCTTTTTCATATCCTGCTCTTGAACGTATCTGTGGTCAGCTTTGTTACAGTTATAACTAAAAGGCCATGAAGACAGGAATGAGGAGACTGGCTCACAATAGGCTGTGTGACACTGATTGCCAGCAAGAATATGCCACATTAAGAAAGTGCATTCCTCAGTATATGCCTGTAATCCAAAATATAGCCCACACTGAACCTCAGTTTTACCACTTATCTGCTTAAATGCTCCGCCTGGAGCATGGCTGTTCTAATCCTAAGTAGCTGCATCTTCTGAATGTAGCTTAAACATAAGCTCTTCTGCTTGTCTTTGTCTGATAAATGTCGTTCCATAGCATATTTTAGGTGTTCTTGCATGTGTTTTCATGTGTTCACTTAGTCCCTGTAACTTCTGTTTATTTAACATTTTTCATGCTTACTGTAATCAATATTTCACTGAGTGTTAACTTTTCTGCTAGCCCACTAATAAAAAAGTTGTCTCTGAAATGTAAGTGTGTGATGTTTGTCTTTCAATCTAAAATACTGAATACTTTTCCTTAGACAATGAGATTTCAATAGATGACTGGTGGATGTTGTTAGAATGGTTTAACTTGTGTTTCAAGTTTAAGAGGCAATACAATTTAGATTGTATGAGCACAAGAAATCCATATTGCCTATGCTGGATACCCAGATCTACTATTATTAGTCATGGAAACTTATGATATTTGTTTAATCGTTCAGAAATTAGGTTCTACATCTACAAAATAAACTTTATTAGGGTATTATAAATTAACAGTTAATAAATGTAAAACAAATCATTGTATGGAACATAAAAACTTTAAATTATACTATATTAATTATTTAATTACTATTATTTAATTATTTAAATTATACTATATTAACAGTCTTTTTTCTTTCTTTCTTTCTTTTTTTTTTGGTAGCGGGGATTGAACTCAGGACCTTGCCCTTGCATGGCAGGCACTGGAACCACTGAGCTAAATCCCTGGCCCCAATCTTTTAAAATTTTTAAATTTTTACAATCTAAAAGGGCAAGGTAAACCTACAAATATCCCAGCACAATCCAAACATGAAACACAGAATGATTTTAATTTCAGAAACATTATGCTTGCATGTACATTCAACATTTTTACTATTTTTTTCAAATTACTAGTTCATACTTACCAGAGTAATTGTATTTAAGCAGCTGCTAATATATCATTCATCAATCAATTTGGTAAGTACTTCTAGAATGCCCATATGCACCAATTACTAGTATATACCTTGAGGATAGCAGGAAGAAAAAGACAGGTAAATTTCATGCTGTAATGGAGCTTATGGGGTGAGAGTCAATAGAAATAAAATAAATAAATACTTAAGAAAATGCCAGATAGCAATAAGTGTTATGAAGTAAATTAAAATACAGCAATGAGGGCCGGGGATTTAGCTCAGTGGTTCCAGCGCCTGCCTTGCAAGCGCAAGGTCCCAAGTTCAATCCCTGGTACCAAAAAAAAAAAAAAAAAAAAAAAATACAGCAATGAGAGAGAGAGGTTACCAAGGTCACTAACTGAATTTGAGATATCAGGGAGAAAGTTTGATACTGAAACCAACATTCAACAAAGATATAAATGTGAAGTAGGATCTGTCTTATGAAAGTAAAGCAGAAGTATACTCTAAGCAGAGAATAGTTGCTTAAAAACCCAAAGAGGGGAACAAACTTCCCATAGTCAAGGAGCCAAAAGTACTGCAATAATGTTGGAACATAGTAAGTAATAGCGATGGTGTTTAACTTGAGGATTGAATATTTATGTTTAACAGGAGCTAGTGTTTATGTGGATTCCAAAGATTTTTGACAAAGGGAAGAAGGGTTAATGTTTTTTGTTTTTGTTTTGTTTGTTTTGTCTTTAGTGTCTTGGCATGGTTTGATTTTATTTCTAGGCATTATTTTCAGGTCATGGTTCGTGCCATCCTACTGACAATGGAAATAGAAAGTAAAAAGGGAAGAAAGACCATTAGTAAAATGACTATTATCATTATCTTGCCAAGAAATCAAAGGAACTAGGATTATGGAATAGTGGTCAGAAAGGTAATAAGTGCATGGACATACACTGGAGGTGGATCTACGTTACTCACTCATAGGTTAGAAATGAGATGAAAGTAAAAGAGTACAATCAAGGTTAAACTAGTGATTTTTTTGATTTAAGCATAGGGTAGACATGATATCCTTAAACTGTGCAGTTTAAATTCTGGTGAGAGCTGATGACTTAAAGACTTAGAAAACAGGACTCAGGCCTAAGACTCATATTTGGGGCTTATCAACATATAAACTTGGAAGGTACTGAGTCCCCCGCTGTTCCCAGCCCAGAGGTAAGGGCTTCTGAGCCACTGTCCCACTGCTCCTGGTCCAAAGGAAGGGGCTTCCTGGCCACCATCCCTCCCACTGCTCCCAGCCCACAGGAAAGGGCTTTTGGGTCACCATCCCTACCTCTGCTAGCAGACCCGGCCCACCTCACCCAGCTCAGAGGCGGTAATCCGTGCCTGCGTTAACAGCTCCCTGCCCCAGTCGAAATGAGAAAACACATAAATAAGTCTCAAAACCAGACTTTCAGATCACCTACACCAACCTCAAAGAGAAATGACATGGAACACTCTGATACTCAACCACCTGGACCCACTAAACTGGCAACAAAAGGGGATCTGGAAAAACTGAAATCAGAAATAATTTCTCAGATAACAGGAGAAATTGTGCCCCTAGCACAAGACATGATTAATAAATCTAGAATGGAGCTGAGGAACATGATGGAATCCCAACATA
>NW_004624750.1:23336498-23420708 GCF_000247695.1 Heterocephalus glaber | reverse complement strand
TACCTACAATGTACCAATAAAAGAATTTAATACAAAAAAAAAACATGTAAACTTGGTGCCTATGCTGTATTTAGTAAAAAAAAAATAATATTATTAACATCTAATTTTTTTCAATCTTTGTTCTAATTTTATGTAAAATATTTGTCTGTTGTTATCTAACAGAATCAATGTAATATCAGACATTATTCTTCTTTTACATTCAAGATCACTGTATGAAAGCAGGTATACTTCAATTTCAGATATTTTTTCACTATGACATTTTATCAATGGTTGTCTGGCAACAAAGGCTTTCCAGATATGCGGAGGAAATAGATAACTAAAGTTCCTTTTGACAGGTACTGTACTGAGTTGATTAATGAGCCTATCCTGCTTCTCTTTTCACCACAAGCATTCATTCATCATCATGGACTGCCATTAAGATTACTAAAAATTCTGCAGAACAATGTTTATATGTAAGTTCAATGAACAACTCTAGTTCTGCAGGTGTATAATGTGAAATACAATTTCACTGTACCAAGAAAGTACCTAATTTAATTTTCATGTATTCTCAAAATTAGATAATAAAATTTCTATCTCTCATTTTCTCATTAAAATTCCAAATAAAGATGCACTTTCTTCACAACTAGAAATAAGAAAATGGCCTATTTCTATATCATTTAAGTTGCTGGTTTGTAATAAAAATAAGACTAGCATTTGAGGTAATCACGTTTTACTCCATATATTATTCATTTGCCAGTAATTGCTATCATCTGGAGATTCCTTTGGAAGAAATAAGGTAAACCATGTTGAGAGAGAATTGGAAAAGAGAAGGTATTTTGAAATAGAAAATTAAAGAAATAGAGTACAGAAACTGTGCAAAAGAATAGAAGTTGAGGTGATTTTAGATAAGTTATTTCTGAGGGAAGAATGCAATGTGCATACTTGAGAAAGTTAGCAAAGTTCAGTGGGAATTAGCATTAAGGAAAAATAGTCACGTTAAAAATCTTTCCTTTGGTACTCCATAAGCTCTGTACTCTGAATCCTATTTAAAAATAAAATAGTTGGGCTTTAAAGTCTTTTTGGGAGATTTACATAAAGTGGTTGCTCCACGTATTAAACTCACTAATACCTAACTGGATAAAAATCACCCAATTTGTCCATGTCAGCAGGAGTAAAATTATCTATTCTTGGATATATGCATTTTGAATGCACCACTATGTTTAATTTTAAAACACAAATATGATATTTATGAATATATTGGACAGTTTTACTTAGATAAATGCTAATACTCTATTTTAACTCCTTAGTCACGTCCCCGTTGGTGTGGTTTAAAATCCTATAACCCAAGAAAGAAGTAGTTCCTTTTTATATACCTTTCTTTAGAGAAAGAGTGTTTTTTCATGAAGTCACCTCTCTGTGCATTAGAATCCAAGTCTATCTGTTTCATGAGAACAGAGTTGGGGGTAGCAGGGGGTATAAAAATTAACTGCTAGTTTCTAAGCAGTGCACTGATACCACAATGAAACTCAAACTGTTTAATTTTTGACAACTGAATAGACAGTTGCCAGCAAGTGATCCTCACTTTTTCTGACATTCCATTTATGACTCTGTTCTTATCAGCTATCACTGTGAATTTATAAACCATTGCAGTACATTGCCAGATTTAAATGAATTTCACGGCACACTGATATGATTATATGCCTTTTCTTCAAAGGCTAAATGTGTATCAGCTCCACAATGCTCCACATGGCAACAGACAGCAGTATTTGATGGGTTGGTCTACTAAGCTAGTGAATAGTGCCATTCTGTTCTAAGTTACTTCTGCTTAGATTGGGAAAACTAATCTACAGTGGGAAGAAATACAGGACTTTCATTCTACCCACTTAATTTCCTACTACAGTTTCGATAAGTCACACATTCCTTTTGAGTCTAGTGCAATATTAAACATTTTGATTTGGGGTAAGTCTCATGAACACTGATTCTTATCTCACTTTCATAACTTATAACAAGAGATGGTGGGGCTCCAAGGTCTCCATTGTAGGCACCAACTTCTGATTTTGCAATACTGAAGGTTAAGGAGACCTGCAGATGTATCGGAAAAGAATCAGTAAGGCAAAGAGCTTGAGCAATTATGTACTATCCACAGGACGTAATATACAGGTTGCTACATTAACTGAAAAATTTTAAAAGCTAAATGTGTCTAGAGAAGGCTATAACAGGATCATTCAATTATATATACATAAAAATCTCAGAAACGGGGCCAGAGACAAGTACTTGGGACAACTTGTCGAAACTAGTTTCATGATGTGCTCTTCTCTTAGGCAGTATCATTTTCTTGTTCATTATTTCAGGGTTCACCAGAGCCACAAATTAAAGTATTATTACATGCATATATTACTCTCAAGTTGACTTTGATGTTAAACTGGGATTCCTCATGCCATTATCATTAGAAGAAAAAGGTCAAATTTCTCCCTCCATCCATCCCCAGGGAAGTAGCACAAAATAGAAATCCTCACAGTTAGCTAGGCACAAGCATCCCTGCTGGTCTCTGATGGCTCCTGATGGCAGATCACCAGCTGTTTGGAAATATGTACAAAGAAATTTCCCCATTTTGCTTTTTCTTCAAACTTGGAATTGTAGCTGTAGAGAAAACCTAGTAAACAGCTCCAATTTGTACCAGTAAGAAAAAGATGAACACATTTTCCAGACAAATATGTTTTAAAAGATCTATCAACATACCCATTCAAATAAAGAATATCTAAAACTTAAATTATTTGCTGTTAGTGTCATTTTTCTGTTCTGACTCAAAATAATCCCACTTTTCCCCCAATTTATAACCATTAGCAGAGATTGCAGTGATGCATCACACAAGCTAAGTCATCTTCCCCATTATATCATGAAAGATAGAAATTTAACATATGTTTGAAGTCAGAAAATATTTCTCTGAAACAAGATAGAAAAATCTGTTATTTTTTATTTATCTTTCACAGAAGAACATGTTACGTGATAAATAGTAATCAGCCATTTGTTGGATTGAAGTCTTGCAACAGCTATTTGGAATGTATACTGTTAATGTTTCTTAATAGAATCTTACTTAACAATTAAAATCTAAGATGGGAATAAACCAGGAAATAACTGTTTCTTCAGCTACTATTTTAAAAGATGTTTTGTGAAAACTATTAGTTTTTCCCCTCACAGTACAGTAGACAGACTAGAGAGGAAGTTTTCTAGTTTTCCACCCCTGTCCTTTTTCCAACTTGATAATGTCCAAAGGAATAAACTACTACGCACTTTCTATTTCAAAACATCCAATCCAGTTTAAACTTCATTCCTGTATCCAATTCAATTCAAAACTTCTTCCCTGACTCATTTTCCTACTCCAACTCAGATCTGTCACATAGTTACAGATTTCATATTTCAAAGTACTAAAACTCTCAAATTTGTAATAGATAAGTTATTAACTATCAAATCATCCATTTATGTTTTTAGCAAAGAGAAACTTCTCCGTAAGTATTAATTATTATTTGTGTCTAGGATATATTTCACTTATTCTGTATTAAATTTTAGGAAATGTATTTAATTTGTGTATAGAGAGTACTTTAAACTTTAACATGTTAGAATACAGTATAAGAAAAATAATAAAAATTAAAGGGGATTGCGCTGCTATATATATGGGTATATATATATCACTATAGAATGATGACTTTAATTTTTTCAAGAATGTACCTAAGAGGAATTTAACTGGATTAAGTGGAATTTATTTTTTCAAAAAAGTTATTACTATATGTTTTAAATGCATAGTGATTACATTTTTCCCCAAGATCCCTTCCTATTTCCTATCTCTATAAAGTCTACATCTCTGTTTCTTAACATAATATTTGATTTTGATATTTACATTATTTATATTTTGGGTCTCTCACATTAGAGAAAATAGATAATATTTATCCTTTTGAGACTGACTTATTTAACTTAGTAGTGTGATCACAAGATACATCCATTTTCCTACACATGATTCAAATTTATCCTTCATCACTGAGTAGTATTCCAGTATATATATATATATATATATATATATATATATATATATATATATACACACCACATTTTCTTTATCCATCCATTGATGGGAGTATAGACCACTTATGTGATTTAACTCTTCTTAGTTGTGCTGGTATAAACAGGGGTGCCATGGATCACTGTAATATAGGACTCTCAAGTGGAATTTCAATTTTTAGTCTTCTGAGGAATTACAATATTGATTTTTGTACTGGTCGTGCTAGTCTATGTTCCCACCAATAATACCCAAAACAAATGTATATATAATATATCACAAACATATAACAATTTCGAAAAGGGATACAATAGGATGATTTAGTCTCTCACTCACCATCTCTTTTATTACCATTGCCAAATTCCTTTTGGAAAATCACTATAAACAATTCTTTCACATTTTTTCACAGGAAAAATAGAGATATTGTACTATATATATTTATATATGAATAAATACACATATACATATATACAATCAAAAGTTATTTATATAAATATAATAATGTAAAAGCTGCTTTATATCTTACTTTTTATTATAGTATTCATATTAGAGTATTCAGACCTGCATTTTTTAATAGCTGTATATATTTCATTATGTGATATACATATTTATTAAGTAGGATTTTTACTTATTTCCACTTTTTGTTACTTTTTTGCCTTCTAATCCATGGCTTGTATTTTCATTGTAGGAAGTCCAATTGTTAGTCTAATTGTATTCTCCACCTTTTCCCCTTCATAAATTGAAATCCTAACAGTCAAAATTACAGAATATGATAGTGTTTGGAGACAAGGTCTTTACAGAAATAACTAAGTTAAAATGAAATCATTAGGGTAGGTCCTTAAGTGAAACTTTGGATAGAAATACATACAAAGGGAAGACTACATGAAGATACCGGTACAAAAACACTAATTGAAAACCAAGAGGGTCTAGAAATAAGTCCTTCTCCTGTGACCCTCAGAAAGAACTAGCATTCCTGATGCATTGCATTTAGTTCTAGAACTGTAAAAAAACCTCAATTTCTGAAATTTAAACCATCTAGCATGGATCTTTGTTAAGTCAATCTCAGAAAAAGAAATGTACAAATTTATCATTTTTTTCTTTTATGAATCATTCTCTTTTGGTGTTGTATCTACAAAGTCATCAGGAAAACCAAAGTCAGCTAGATATTTCCCAAGTTTTTGTTTTGTTTTGTTTTGCTTTGTTTTTATTATCATGATACTATAAAAGCCTTTTTTAAATGTCCTTCCGAGCAGTTGAACTTTAAGATTAAAGGATATGCTATTTCTGCCAAATCCTTTCCAAATATTCTGTCAAAAGATTATATGGAATTTAGGATCCTACCAATATTTTATATGCCTCTTGCTCTTTACTCAAGTCAGCGCTGAGTATCTTTCAAATATATTGTTCATTGTCCATCTCATAGGATAAGTTATATTCATTATGTTTTTTTATATATAAATGGATTTAAACTTAGAAAATACTTATTGGTCATTTAAATTCCTTTTTCAAGAGATAATCTGTTGATAACTCTTATTCTTCTTGCAAATTTAGTCCTTTTGAGTGATTATTTTCCTCTCTAATTCATGCTTAAATTTTATTTTTTCTTAAAACTTGAAAGAAAAATGAATTATTACTATAATTATCTTTTGAAAACATCTTATATGTCTTTTAAAAGAAAATGAATTTTTTTGTATTTCAGATGCATTATTTCACATGTATATATTAGATCAAGATTAAAATTTCTATTACTTTCATATTTTTAGACTCATTTTAACCTTGACATTTGCTCAGTGAAAGGCATTAAAATTTCCACATTTGTGGGCAACATCTCAATGTAGATTATCTTTGGTGGATCTTATAAGAAAATATCTTTAATTTCAGCCTTCATTTTATCACCCTTACACTTTTAAATTGACAGGCTTTTCTTTGTCCAGTAATTTAAATATTTTACTTTGCATAGCAAAAGCCACCAAGGCCTTTGAAGTTTTTCCAGACTTTTGTTTTGTAAATTTAGACACACTGAGATGTGAATTCTTTGAAATTACACAGTATCAAATTATTTTTTTTACCCATGTCAAAGATGCTTGGTTTTGCTTCTCTAATTCTCAACAGTTGTGGTGTTGTTTCTTCATAATAGATTGAACAACATGTGGAATTAATGCTATCTGACCATTTTCAATCTGTGGGAAAGTATTTTGGCATGCTTCAACCTAATATTTATTTTTATCTAATTCAAAGATCAACTCCTTTACATGAGGTGTATTTGATATTGTTTTTTAAGTGTTCTATTTTGTAGAAATATATTTGTAACCTGATAATTTATTTTTAGTAATAAAAATAATATTTTAAAATATTTCCTCTCCACATTCTATTATCCTCATTGAGACTTTTAGTTAGATGAGAGGTAGAATTTCTGTCCTCTGTGTATTTTCATGTATTTAACATTTTGTCTCATTAGCCTATATTTTGTGGAGTTTTTTTTTTCAAATCTATCTTCCAATTTATAAATTGCCTTTTGGTTCTATATATAGTTTGATAGTTCATCAATTTGAGGGATATTTTCCTACTAGTTTGCTTCAGTTTTAATTATTTTTTCAGTGTTCTAAGTTTTTTATTTAGATATTTTATTGACAGAATTGCATATATGGAGTAAAATATGAAAATCCAATATGTGTATAAAGTATGTAATTGTCAAATTAAAGATCATTCCGTCTCTTTAAACCACTCTTTGATTGAAACTTTCAGCCTCATCTATTCTAGTTCTTCATAAAACAGAATAAATTATTGTGAAGTATAGTCACCCACTGTACTGTAGAACATTAGAGTCTACTTTTCTATAAAATTTTATTTTGGTACTTTATATCTGCTCTCTCTATTCCCACTGCTCCTACCCTAACTCTAGTGCCAACTATTCTCTCTAGTTTTATTATTTTGTTCTAAAAGCTCTCTTTTATTCTTTAGTCAAAATTATGTGATCATTTTTTTTCTATCTGTTACTACTCATATGTTCCTCTTTTCTCTGTTAATATGCAGATTTTACATTCTGAATCTAATGATTTCAATATCCTAATTCTTCACAGGTGAGATTTTGTTGTCTATTGTTTCTGGTGCTTCTTTGTTATGGTGACTTTTTCTGGCAATGATATTTAATCTATTCTTCAATGATATTTTATCTAAAGAAATTTTTTGAGACCAGTTTTGAATATTACTTTTTTCAGAGAAGTACAGTACTGTATTTGTATTTCCTTCTCCCAGGTATCTCAAGGGACTACTAACCTGAGACCAATTTAAAAAGTTTGAGGTTTCTCAAGACATATCTGCTCTGTTAATTCTGCCATTAACTGCAGTGCATGAAGGTGAAAAAACTATTTTAAGGGGAAATAGAACTCCTAAGTAATTATTCTTAGGAACAATTCTCCTAAGGAATGAACTCTTAAGGAATTGTTTTCATGGGATTCACTGCAGGAGACTGAGATAACCCATCCAGTTACCCACAGTCTGCTAAAGACAAAGTTCAAGGGGATCTGACTACTGCTTCCACTGACAGCAGACCTTGGAATCATTCAAGTGATATTGGTTTTACCAGCATACATACTGCAATAGTTGTAGAATCAGGGAGGGTTCTGCCCAATTTAAGAAAAAGACTAGAAGGTCAGAAAAATATTTCCTAATGGCAGTAAATGAAGCCCTGGGAATGAAACTGAAGGTACAGTAGAGAATCCAGGAAGTTAAAGATGCCAGGAATGTGGAATGTCTCCCAAGAAAAGCTGCAGGTGAAGACTAGAGCCAGGATAAGAGAGGGTCTGTGATGGCTGCAATGAGTGAGGCTATAGGGGTAGGGTTACCCAAGACATTTGAAATTTACATTGTATCACCATGTGCTCCAGACATCCAATATGGAAGTGTGGGACTTAATATTTGTCCTTCTGGGTTTCAGTCTTGTTTTGGTCCAGTTATTTTCTATATTCCTATTGCTCCTTTTTGAATACAAATATTTTGCCTTGTAGCATTATATTTTGGAATTATGTGACTTACCTTTTATCTTTTTTAGAGGTTCCCAGAAAGAGTTTGCCTTTAGTCTCAGAAGAAACTTGGACTTGACTTTTGAAAAAAGTTGAAATTCTTGAAATTTTGGGCAAGAGATTATTGCATTTCTGGTTTTACCAGGGAATATTGTATCATGTTAGGGGGAATTTAAACAAAGACATTTTTTGGACATTAAGTATGGCTTAAGGAGATGTATTTTGGTGGGAAATTGACAAAAGATGGAGTCTAATTATTAATCAACTTCATTTGGATTAAATAACAGGAGATTAGTAAAGAATTCTCCTAATTATGTCTTAGTGTGTAATGGAGGCATGACCTTGAGTACTCTATATGGCCCTGTGCACTTTTCTCTTTAGCACTGCTCCCCCGTTCTGTGTCCAGAGCTATGAACTGGGCAGCTTTGATCCATCACAACCTTCCTCCGTAATTCTGTCTCGAAGCCTGCTGACCATGGACTGAGTCTCCTTAAAAGATGAGCTAAGTTAAACCCCTCTTCCCTTAAGTTGTGTTAGGTGTTGTGTCCGTGTGACAGGAAAGCCAATATATGTACCATATGAAAAAGAAATGTGACTTCTGATTTTTGTTAGAAAGCAAATTAATGCTTTATACTAATATTAAGACATCCTCAATAGCATACTGTCAGATGAGTGTCTAAACCCAGTCATAAAATATTCCAGAAAATAGTAAATAACTCTCTTACTAAAGGCTACATCATTCTGGCAGCCCTTATCATTTAGAAGGGTCCAGTGCTCTTAAATGCATATTGGGTGACTGTGGAAAAAATGTAGACTTTAGCTTCTATGAGTAGAAAAGTGAATTGAAACTCAAACTCCACATGTGAAAATTAAGAACACCTTAAATTATTTTATTTGTATTTTTTATGTCTGAATGAGAATAATACATGATAAAAATATGTTTAAGTCAAAACCCATTATTTTAATTTTTAATAATTTAACTAATATAAAATCTTTAAGAGATGAGAAAGTAAAATGGCAGAGTTCATTTTTCATTTGTGATACTTAAAATAATGGTATGTTTTCCAGTAATGGTACCTCAAATATAGTAAAATATGGTGGCACATTATCATAAGTATTACACTATTTTTAGCTTGGCATTTTATTGTTCTGTAGTCATCTCATTCTGTCTCCCCTCCATGACTTCACAGAGAATGAGTATACATACTAATAGATAAATATGGAAGCATCAATTTCTTTATATGTTGACAAGTACCCAAGTTCCAATGCAGTTTTCTACTACCTGGTATCAATAATTCTCACAGGTCCAGCGATCTCAAAGACATCACTGGTCCACCAAGAATAACCATTCTCTAGTAACTCTCTGGAAGAACATATTCCTAACTCCAATTAAAATGCACTGAATCTGAAAACCTAGGAGGAGTCTCAGCCATTTGTATTCTAACAAACACTCCAGATGATTCTCCAAGTTTGAAAACTACTAGCTTAGACCATTGAGTTTAAACAAGTTTTCCTGCTTCCCAGTTGTATCTGACTTTCAGTAAATTCTCTCTTCTGTTCACTTACCATCTGGTAGTAGATAGAGGAAGAAGAAGTAAATAGTGAAAGCCTCTGATGCATATCATGTTTTGTTGCTGTGTCTTTTCACAGAAGCTATAGGTTCAGTTAATTAACTGATCTGATCTGTGAAGTAGCAACTCTTGATGAATGGAGAAACTAGTAAGGTAAAATAGAGAAAATACATAGCAATAGTATAAAGAATAGAGCAGAAAAGGTTACCTCCCCTTATAAAAATAGTTCACTGGTTTGTGTTTTATATTATCTCTTATAATTCTCCAAATAAATCTACAAAGTAGGTAACAGTGTTGTTTCTAATTTAAAGTAATTAACCTTTCTAAGAAAGAAACTATATCTTAATATTTGCGACTGAAAGTATAATTTGATATTTGGAACCATGCTGCTAGACAAAAAAGTAATGCTATGAATATGTGACTCATGACACTGAAAAAAAGACTCTTTTATTTCTAACTCTTTTCCCCTTTTAAATTCTTCTCTAGGTTTTTAGTCAATCTATTGATAAATGAAATAACTTTTCCTTGTGTTTTATTAATACTAACTGCATCTCTATTTATGTAAATCAAAATACTATTGTTGTAAGCAATAGAAATTGCCTAACTTAGATAAAAAGAAATTTATTGGGAGAATATAGGCCTGGTGCACATAATCAAATAGACTGTTTAAGAACTATGTTCAAAAAGACAGTCAGCCTCACATTTCCAGGTAGCTGGAACCAACTGACTTTTTATGTGCACCTACTTGCATTTTGTCTTTATTTCTGTCCCTACCTCCCTTTTTATGTGAGGGCAGGGAATCTTCCCTGATAGCCTCTCCTAGGTCATACATAGAAGGAGGAAGAAATTCCCATGAGGGAAATCCAGTGTCATTGGAAAGACAGCAATGCACTCCAGAGGTAGTGAAAATAACAAACAACCACTGAACAAGTTTTACTCTCATGTTTATTCAGCGATAACTTGGGTACTTCTTTCTGGGTTTACAAGAGTAGAGGAGAGAATTCTGTACTCTTTTCTTCATTCAATAAATGTTTATTACAAGCCCATAGTGAGAAATATTAGCACCTTCAGTTACAAGAGTAGCAAAATCTCAGTGATCTTGTGAACTAAAAGCCTAGTTTTTAATGATGGCAACAATAATAAATCATTGCATTAAATTGATGATTAAAGTCAATTACAGGAGTTAATGGATTAAATAATACTCCAAAGGAAGACTTTACAGTACTAAGATAAAGAATGTGCGGTGGAGGAAACCTCATGAGTAGAAAAAGATAGAAGATAATCAAAAAATTTAAATATCTCCAATTTAATTTCATTTCCTAATCCTCACTGTATTAGAATTAGGAGGACAGGGAGAAAATATGACCTGATTGCACAGAATTTCTTCCCTTCCAGACTTATGTGCAAGTGTAAACATATTCAAGTTAACATTCAGCAAATAAGATGTTAGACATTTTATAGTACTCTTATAATGCACATTTAGTAGGGAATAATGGCTTAAAAGTACAAATACTCTTTCATCTAATTTCTACAAAACACTGTTGATCCATTTATTACTGACACTTTTGGCTGTATTTTAATGTCCTTTTGATCCTAGCTCTGTAGTTGCAGTCAAAAATGTTTTAATGTGATGAAATACGCTAGTACCCTGAGAGTTGATATCCTGAAGGTTTTGTCATTCTTGAAACCTACTTCAAAGTCAAGCATTTTCTAGTAAAGTGGCATAGTTTCCTGAGGGAAATTACTGGGTTGTTCCACCAAAGTGAAAGCAGAAATGAGAGAGAGAGAGAGAGAGAGAGAGAGAGAGAGACAGAGAGAGAGAGAGAGAGAGAGAAATAGTGCATTATCAGGTAAAAATAATTGAACAAATTAAAAGACCCATAAGGAGTTAATATAAAACATTGTGCCTCTCAGGCACAATGCACAGTAACAAGTTACAGAGACATCCTGAAGTAGTGATGGGTAAGAGTCAGGGAAATTTCCTAGTTTATAGCAAACTATAGTACTTTGGATAGGAAGGGTTTGCAATATTTGAATAATATGATTTTATTATCTAGAATCATTTTTCCTGTGTTCAAAATTCTTTACAGAAAAGTTAAGGTTACCAAAAAATTCAGCTCCAGACAAAAACAACTGGAAAACGTAATCTTAACCGAGAAGCCAAACTTTAGCTCACTTCCTCAAAAAAGTATCCATTACCTCCTAATTTGGAATTAACCAGTAGCACAGAAAGACGTTTTTGTGTGTAAAATGACAAACCCTAAAGTAACAAGACAAATAATGAAAATTCAAAAATATCAGGAAGAAATTGAGAAGGAAAAAGTCAAGATTATAGCACAGAAAAAGAGCAATTTTCTCTTGGACTACTTGAAAAAGCCACCAAAATTTAAATAAAAATAAGTAATTAAGCTTCACTGAAGCAAGGTGTAAGGGAAACCAGATGTAAAGAGAATGTATTAAGGAACTACATCTGCATTGTTTGAAGGCAAATGCATTGGCAAACATGTGTCCCTGTATAAAAATGAATAAACACAAAATCATACCAATGATATCAAAAATTCTACAGAAAAAAGAGCATAGCAGTGAAAGTAAATGAAATATACTTTGTAAACTCAAAAAATGACAATTTCTAAAACTGCATTTTGCAAAGGAGCTGAAGAGCTTTTTCCTATACTTACAAGGCAAGAGTGAAATAAACACTGGGACACTTAATGAAAGACATTTTAATAAATGTCAAAGACATGTTAAAGTAGGAAAAGTATTTGCAACAACTGAGTGGGCAAAGGCTTTAGGTTTCTAATATTTAAAGGTTTTTTTAAATCAATGAAAGATTAAAAGAATATGAAAATAAGAAATAGAGTGTGTGTAGAAAGTGAATTACAAAGTTTTTAAATATATGAAAAGATTTTCATCCTCATTTACAGTAAGGTAAATGTAAAGTCGAAGTTCATAATATGGCAATATTTGAAGTACCAGAATACTAGCAATCGAAGTGTGAAACTATTACACACAATCAAGACTTGAGGAAAAAGGATTCATATGTTTTACTGATGAGAGTGAAATATGCTATGGTTACTATATAGAGGAATGTGGCACTACCTAAAATATACAAATAAAAATAATTTTTATCTTGTAATCATACTTCTAGAAAATTATACTTGAAATACATTTTAAAATATTCAGAATGATGTGTGCATGTAGTATTTTATTAATAGCATTTTTTCTCTTCCTATCTTTTCTTTTACTTTGAGTAGTTTTTTGACATGCAATTCAAGTAACATGAAATGTCACTATTGTGAATGTAAATTTAGTTTAGTTTTGGTGAATTTATAGTTGTGTAAGCATCAGAACAACCCAATTACTGAAGATTTCTATCATCCTCCCCCAAAATAACTTTGTATTTATTTATAGTCAATCCCCACTTCCACACAAGATTCATGCAGAGATAAGTGTGTTTTCTGGAAATTTCATGTAATTGGTAAGCAGTATTTTGCATATGATTACTTTCACCTGACATGCTGTTTTTCAGATTCTTTCATGTTATAACATGAATAATTATGTTTCTTTTTATTGTTGAATAATATTTCATTGTATGCATACACAACTTTTTGCTACTTCTTTTCTAATGGATAGACATTTGAATTGTTTGTAATTTTTGTCTACCTGTTTTTATAAATATTCATATTCATGTTTGTATGTCATGTCCTCTAATTTCTGTTGAATAGATTTACAGAAAATGAATTAGTGAGCTAATTGGGATTTTTACTTAACATTTTAAATTAAATTGACAAAATATTTTATAAAAATACATGAAATTAACTATCCCCAAGCAGGATATGAAAAATAGTTTTCCATATTATCAGAGACCATTGAGAAAAATACCAAGTGTACAGTATCGATATACTAAATGCAAAGTGAGTTTTTAAAAGAAAAGAGAGAAAAACAGTTCTCAAAGGAGCAGAAGAATAATAGCTGAAAATTTCCAAACTCCATGAAACATCAAGAAATCCAGAAAGCTCCAAAGACTATGAAAAATTCAAGAAGTTGTATAAATTATTTAAAACCAAAAATATAGGAAAACATCAATCTATCAAGAGAAGATTGATCAGTAAGGCATTTATCAGAAATAAGAAAGAACAGAAGGCAGCTGAGTGATGTATTCAAAGTATTAGGTAAAAAATAATTCTAAATAAAAATTCTACTCACAAAATTTTTTTTAAACTAAACACATGCTCAATTTTAATCATCATAGTGTAAAGGATTTGCAGATAAATATTTAAACAGGTACTTCACGGATTTGAAAATATCACCTTATTTAATGTTAGATTCAGAAATAAACATATGTATTTTTAATTAATGATATCTATATCAGTAGTAGTCACTGATCAGTTTTGACATAGCAGTTTGTTCATTTGAAAATGAGCAAAATCACTTGCTCCTCACAGTGGAATGACTGCATTATGATTCCTCACTGATTTATTTTACACAATTTAAAGAACTATGACTCCTGGTTGTTACCTGATAATGTTCCATTGACACAAGGAAAGAACATCAAAAAATATCACCACCAAAAGTTGCAAAAGCATTTAAAGGAAACCATACAGTTCAATAGTTGAACACTTTTTAATAGAAGAAATGAGAAAAGAAAGGAAATGAGGTATCAATAGTTTTTCAATATAAAAATGCTTTCATTAGATTTGTGCTATATATTGGAACATGTTTTAAGAATGACTTAAATACTGATTTCTCTTTATTATTTTTAGTCATACTAGAATGATACATGATGACATACATATATCCATATATTTGAGTTCAAAACAATTTCTTTGATGAATAAAATTCAAAGGTATAATTTTTCCATTTTTCCTTTACTGTTTCTAAAATAATTATGAGTTCTAAAATTAAAAGTGTATGCAATAGATGAAACTACAAGGGTGATAAAGACAGTTTAAAATGGCATTGTTATTAAATTTGAAATGCAAAATTCATAATGTAGTATCAATCAATTGGGACAAATACCCTAGACCTTATCACCTAATAAAAGAATAGAAGTGTAGGAAGAAAGAAGAGAAGACAGAAATAGAATAATTTTGATAATGTTACATCTGACTCCTGGTCAGGAAATAAAGATGTCCCATGTGGCAGATGAGCACTGTGGCTCTGCTGTCCAAGCAGCCCACCAAAATTGTAAACTCAGCCCCAACAAAAAATTAGAGACAAAGTTTAACTAAAGGAAGACATTTTATTTGTAAAGAGGAAATTGAAGGGAGAGAAATGAAGATAGCTAGCTCGATAATAAAGATTTATAGTAGGTGGATCAGGAAAAATGGAGGACCCATGGGCCCTTTCTTCCCAGCTGCTTTTATGGGCGGGGGGGGGGGGTGAGTGACTCCCTCCACCACACTCCCGAACATACCATAACTGGATTGGCTTCCAGGCACCTCTGCTTAATGTCATTTCTTCCGGTGGTCTACGCAGTTTCTCTGTTTAGCTGACCTACCTTTCAAGGCCTTGTCTTTGGGGAGGGCGGCTAGTTGGCAAGGAGGTGCATTATTCATGCTTAGCTTAGAGTTAGTAAATGAGCATGTGGATATCTACTGTACTCTACAATGACCCTAGAGTGAGTAATATAATGACTCTAGAGTGAATGCACACACACACGTTAGTGCATAGTTGTGAGTACATACTGCATTAAAGTTAGCACCCCCACTTTGTTTCTTTCCATATTTTATTGGAGGTGGGGGTGCTTTATCATTTTCGCACTTGGCTTTTTCTCTGTGTCCTGCCTGTTAGCTCTTTTTCTGGTCTCTTGGTGCAAGTTGCAAGGCCATTCTGTTCCTTTCTTCATCTGTTTTTTCTCTTTCTCACTCCTCCCCCAACCCCAGCGTCCTTGATCTATTTCCCAGGGGAATCTCTCTAGTAATACTGATTTTAACTCCTTCTAGTCAGGCTTACCTAGAAGACCTAATAAGACTCCTTTTTTTTTTTTTGCTAAAGACCTCTGCCCCTACAATAATACCTTCATATTTTATAAAATGGGAACCAAAGAGTTTCTATAGTATTATAAAGTGGGTAGAGAGTAGAGATAAAAATATATTAGGTAAAATTGTAAACATCCTAGTTAGGACAACTGTAAACCAAATGTTTGTGCTCCTCCAAATTTTTTAATCCTAACTTCCAATATGAAAGTATTGGGAAGTGCAGTCTTGGGGTGGTGATTAAGTTATAAGAACAAAGCTGCCATAAAAATGGATATATTCCTTTTAAAAAGAGACCCTAGAGAGTTCCTTTATTCCTTTCACTATGTGAGGACAAATGGATTAGACCTTTACTGGACATTTAATCTGTTGATGCTTTTACTGTAGGTTTTCTAGCCTCCAGTACTATGAGAAGTAAATTTTTGTAATTTTCAGATTGTCCAGAATATATTTTATAGTTCTCCAAATAAAACCAGCTAAAAATAATATTTTCAAATTTTATAGGGGACAGACAAAGTCCTGGTGAAAGTGGAGGGTAAGCATGTATCCAAAGATCATATAGCAATAAATAAAGAATTAAAAGAAAAAATAATAGGGAATCCTTTTAAACAATAAAACACTACACGTAATAGAATAGACTGTCAAATCTATTTGTCATGAAATAAATACAAAGATAATTAATTGGACAAAAGTGAATAATTTGCTTTGGTTAGGAAACAAAAATCCAATTATGCGTTCTAAAGAAAAGAATCATCTGAAAATAATAAGACAGCAATTCCATAAGTAAAAGGATGGCCAAAGAATATCCATTGAATTCCACAGTGTTTAAAAGTGCTATGAATTGAAGTGTAGGTTAATTGGGAAAAGAAATCTTGCAACGTCAGGTCCAGTAAGAAAACAACATATTTGATACACATTTCCACAAAAATTGCCAAGATGTTGCTAAGGATGTGTAGTGTCTGGTGCCAAGATCTTACCTGCTGGGAGATCTCTATTCTCAGCATAAATCCAAAGGGTTTTAGCAGAGAGAAATATCAAATTATTTTAGTAACAGGCCTTCTGGACTGAGTGAACCATATTTAGCAGAGTTAAGAGCAAAAACTAGCTCTTTGGTGAGCCTGTTGCCTCTGCAAAATCACACACTTTTCTCTCAGGGAAAAACAACTCACTGGTCTTGTGAGAAACTGAGTATAACAATCCCAGAATAATAGATTCATATTTAGTAATGTGGAGTATAAAATTCAAAACAAAATATCTAGTTTTCCTTAAAAATAAATGATATATAGCTACCCACTATTTAAGAATGGAGAACATAAAACAAAAATGAAAAGATCCTTAATGAACTTAAAAATGAGGAATTTCATAGAATAACATATTGATAATTTTTTTTTGAGATGAACAAGAACAGAAGAAAATATTTTTAAAAGTACAACAATGAAAATTTGGAAAAATATACATTATTTTATGGAAGAATGCTTTATAACTTTGAAGATAATTTTTATGAACTGGAAAGTAAAGAGAACTGAGGAATATATTCTTTTTAAAATTGAAAATATATTTCTTTTCAAATAGACAAAACATTTGCAAAATAAATGTATTAGATTCCAAGTATTGCCATAACAGTGTACAACAAACTGGGAGGCTTAAAACAATAAATAGTGTTAATAAACAGATATTGTCTCACAGTTGTGGAGGATAGAATTCAAAAACAAGTTGTTTCAAAGCCTTATTTCCTCTAATAGCTGTAAGGGAGAATCATACCTGCCTTCTTCCTCAACTCTGGTGATGACTATCAATCCTTGGCATTGTTTGGTTGGCAGCTGCTTTAGTCCAAACTCTTCAATTACATGGTGGGATTCCTATGCACCTTCACATCACTTACTGATAAGAACATGAGTCATATCATTTGAGGGCCCATTCTATTTCAATGTGACTTCCCCTCAATTTAATTAATTACAGATATAAAGATCTTATTTCTAAAGAGAACACATCATAAGTACCAAAAGATAGGGCTACAGCATATCTTTTTTCTTGGAGAGACAATATTTAACTCACATAGTATATTATTTGAAACCACATAAAAGCCATGCTTAAAAATTGTTTTCATTCCTACAGCTTGTTCTCCATCTGACCTACTCCTTAATTGGCACTCATTTCTTATTTCTACATGCAGTAGCTTTTTTCAACAAAAATTGAAATTGTGCACTTGAATGAGTGTAATTCGAGTTACTTTCTTTTTTCTTTTTTTGCTTCCCCTTAGTGTGAAGGATACAATATACCCAGGTCAGCAATTTACAATTTGATATTTAACAAAATATCACTCTAAATCACCATGGAGAACTCCTCTTTATTAATTTTATTTTATAAAAATAACTTACAGAAGAATAAAATCTCACTTATAAGCAATGATGCAAAAAAATATTGCACCACCTAATAATATTCAGTTTACTATGAAAGGTCAATATTCAATCTGTAAGCAGGCATTATTGTAATCATTCAAAAATGGTTAATTATAAAGACCTGTACTTATAAACACAATATTGATGAAAGGTAATATATTTTTTTTCTGACCAAGCAAGGTTTATCCACAGTTCACTTGTAATATTTAACAAAGTTGGAAGTTAATTAAATCCTATGTTTCCCAGTTTCTTCTTCCATAACAACATACCTAATGGTACCTACTTCATGAGGTTATTTGAAGATCAAAGAAACAATGAATAAAATTCACTTAGCTGATGCTTATCCTATAACTGTTCAGCAATTATTCAATATTGCTATTAATAGTAGCAATTTTAGTAGGTACAGATATTGTAGTTATTATTTTTATGTAAAATTAAGAAAAATTTATGACCAAGTCAATAGATTTTTGAAATATTTATTAAATTCAAATACAGTCATTATTTGTAGATAATACATTTACATTAAAATATCAAGAAATTAACCAAAACATTAAAAAGTTAAATCATAAAAATTTAATGTATTTCCATAATAATTTGTTAATGGAAATAGATGTAAATATTCATTCAAAAACAAACACAAAACATAAAATTCTTATTTATAAAAAACAAGACATTGCATTTTGGCCTCGGGTCACAACTGAGACCTCAGTGATCCCTGGATGCTGTAATGCTCCAGGACAAATTAGGGAACAGGGGAAGGGGAAGTTACTAGAACCTCTGCAGTAAGTCCTAGTCTCCTGTGAGCCGCGGCAGCACACGGCGAATTACAGGAAAGGTAGGAAAATGAGAAGCTGAGCTTTGGGTCTGATCAGTGCTGCTCTGGGCAGCAAAGACAAAAGCCCCCTAGCTTGCAGCACTTTTTATTCAGTACATGGGGAAACATCTAACAAGTGAAAATGCAGAGTACAGTACTTTACATTGGGATAAACAAGGTGTAAAAAGACTGGGGGGCGGTGGACTAAGAACAATGAGGAACTATGCAGCTGAAGATTTGGTTCCTCCCCGGCGTCTCCTGCAGGTGTGGTCTTGTCCTGGAGCTTTACAGCATCCGGGGATCACTGACGTCTCAGTTGTGACCAGAGGCCAAAATGCAATTATGTCTGGAATGTCGTGGCTGGTCTGTAGGCAGGAGATGTAGGCCTACTCAAATGATTTTTCCCTAGAATTATGTAGCATTGCTCCCAACATTAAACTGTAAGTATTTTCTTTTGTCCTGTCCCCTTGTCCAGGGAATATATTCCTAAAGTGAATAACCTTATAAAGATAATAGAATATGCCACTACAGTATAGTTTATTATGATAAAATGTTAGAAAATACCTGATGTCTATGTACACAGAATGGACTAAATAAATTATGATATAAACATGCATCAGATATTCTGCAACTACTTTATAGTGCCTATATGGAAATTCACAATCCTACTGTTTTAAAAGAAAGTTTTTAATACTATAATTAATGAAAAGTTTGATTTCAGTTTTACTCATCAGATAAATAATAAACAGATAATATGCCTTCTGCCAATTCTGCCTTTTAACTTCTAACAACGATGGTAACTTGAAAAAAATTTCAGCATGATAGATATTCACATGCACTCACACTCATTATTTATTTAATATTATTAATACATAGTTACACATGCTTTAATTTCTACCAAGATTCTGATTTGCTAGGTATTTACTAACTGTTTTGTTCTGTTTGTAGACTGTATATCAGCAGGGTTTTCCCTTCCCTTAAATTTCTATATAAGTTTGCAGGAAACTACTCATGTCTTGGAGACTGTCCGAATTTGTCTCTAATAAAAATAAAATTTTGCAATGTAGTTTTCTCCAGCAGCTTTTCTCTAGCTCCTACATTTTACATGCTCCTGCTGTTTTTCTTTCACATCAAGCAGAATCTAATATGAAGCCCCTTTTCAATTTCAAAAAATTTAGTTGCAACAAACTTTTTTAGAATTTAATAAGTTCATTCACTTTTTAAAGTGCATTGGAAAGAAATCACTTTTTTTCAAATTTATACCCTGAGCCACTTCTCTAAAAAATTTAAAACTTCCTCTCTTCCAAGAGTTTCCTGTCCCTTTCCTTGATACCTGGGTGCAAATTACCAATCTCCCAAAAGATTTACCTTTTCCAAAACGATGCCCTTTCATCAAAGCCAATTTCTCCAGCAGAGAAATTACCCTACCAGATGTAAAATGTATCAACTGCTTCTAACTTTTTATCATTGACACAGGTGGCTTAAATTCAAGAAATTGTAATACTATGGTTTGTTCAGAACAGTGACAACAGATAGTGTGAGCATACTACCCCTTTCAACTACACACGACTCCTTTCTCTCTTACCATGTTCTATGTTGGAGAAAAAAGTTAATACTCACTTCCTGGTCATTTCTGAAGTTAAGATCAACTATATTATCCATTTTTAGCTGTGAGATGAAAACATAATTTTGTATTTGGAGCTTCTTCTGGGAAAGTTGGTGGTGGGATGGAATGGCACATTCACCATCAGCACTTTCACTCTTTTTCCTGCCTGTAAAGCAAATACAGCATCTGGAACTGCATCAATGCTGATTCTATGAAGATGAGAATCACACATAAATAATGGCAGGTAACATTGTGAAAAGATACTGAGCCTCACATGTGACCAATGAACTACCGTAAAGTTCCAGGACTGTCCAAACATGGTTTCTTGCTGCAGGAGACAAATACATACTATCTAAAATAAGATAATGTATGCTCAAAGATGTAGTAGGTTTTCATCAATATGTAATTATCATGCTATGAAGTTCAACATTTATAAAATGCTCCTACTTTCTCTTACTTCACAATTAGACTGGATAGTTCAATTGTTAAATTACTTTTCTCCACACATTCTTAACAAACAATAACAGTCTTATTTTCATAAATTTACTTGCTTGTCTAATTTACCACCAAATTCTAGCTATAAAGTATTAATAAACATGTTATAATAAGGGTATATATAATAATTTTTATTTGAAAATGAAATGAATTGCACTGACTTATAGAACTTCAGTTGTGAAACTGTTCTCAATTGTTAATAAGCTGCACATTAGTTATTCTTTGAAGTAGCCTTGTAATAATAAACAAAACAAAGCCTAATTTGTTTTAAGATTCTGATGAGCTTTATATCTTCTCAAAACCATACTGACATAAATTACAGCAGAGATACTGCCAATATTCCATTGGGAAATCTGACATTCTTTTTTGCCTGCATAAAAAAATGATCAAAACATATAAAGGTAATATACCATTTATATAAGAATCTATGGCATACTATTTCAGATGTGCAACGTGTCAACATTAGGCATTTATTATCTCCTTTCCTTGTTCAATTTTATAATGATTTATTTCTTAAATCTTGTACTAGAAAAGCATATTTATAAAAGGAAATCAACACAAAATTCTTTAGCCTGAAATGTACTTATTAGGGGAAAAATTCTTTCTAGAATCAAATATTTTTTCCACCACACAAATAAGTTAGTGCAAGGAAATGCATCACCATCCCCAAAGTACTTTGCTTTACATTGCACCCAGCACAATCTTTGCTATGGCATGAACCTTGCTGTCATCAAGTCCACAATCCACATGCCTCAGCCTCCTAACTACTGGGATTATGAGTATATACCACCATGCCTGGCTTAAAAACATAAAACAGTACCTTACAAATTTTAATTTTTTCTAAATATTTTTTGTTTTTGCTGTATTAATAAAATTATTAGGTTTCTTTCTTTTTACATCAAAACTCTATTAAGTGATAAGATATGGACATAGAAATTTGCATGACAAATTGATTTTCCTTCTCATTCTTATTTTTTAAAGCAAACAATGGATGGCATAGTGTATTTTTGCAATGTATATAGAACTCAAAATGAATTAACATAACTTTCATATGTTATATTCATAATGACCACATAAAATAATGTTCACTCCCCATATAACACTGAGACTAGGGAAGTGATTGACTTAGTGATTCATATTTTGATTTATTCTCTTTATTCTCTTGTACATTTTCTTTCTCAATAATACTTTTTGGCTGTGTGTTCCTTTTTTCATTTAAACTAGTTGTTGAGATGGTACTTACTATCCAGTGAAAAGTATACCCAAAAATATTTTTTAAATATTGGTGATTTCTTGGGCATATTTTCCAAAACAGTCTTGAGAAACATATTCATCTTGCTAGACGTTCATGCAATAAAGAGTGACCATTTTTTTTCTTTCTAGAATTAGATACTTGCAACATTTAATAGTTGCTTGGGATACCAAAAGTTTGACTTAGAACATCAAGAACAACTTTTCATTAAATTAGACCATAAATCTCATACTATAAACTAGAGTTAAAAAAACCTTTGCAACAGCACAATAACATACCAAGACTGGATCATAACTGTATCAAGAAATATTGATGGCTATAAAAGATTTAGTGATAAATTAATACCGATTCAAATTTACTTTCAACCATGCAAAATTTCCCAGTATTGACATATTAAAAATAAAATCACTTAATGTGGGCAAAATACATAATGTAATTGTTTATGCACAGAACAAGTGAACAGGTCTGTAATTTTTAATAGAAGGGATATAACAATGTTCTGAGTAGGCGTGTTTTCTCTACTTGTCTTAGGAAAATGGAGCTCAAGCAATTCAGTGCTTTGATGAGCTTTAGAAGCAGAGATCAAAATTCTACATTTCTGAAGTAGATGAAATATTTAGGGTAGATTCTTGGAAAGGAGGAAATTGAAGAGAGGAACCCAAGAAGTCTGCAAGGGCTCACTTTGGGGGTTTGGCTGGGCAGAATTACAGAAGCTGGGCAGCTCTGTTTGGTGTTTTGTTTTGTTCTGAACCCCACCAAAAGTGTCATCAGTAAGTGCTTGGCAAACTTGTCAGCTCACATCAACCTTTCAGATGGAATTGAATGGAGACTCTGATAAAGAGAATCTAAATTTTTTTTGAAATGAATGATATAAACTAGCTGTAAGTTTTGGAATTTAAAAAGTGCTGACTGACCTAAATTTGGCAATAACTAGACATTAGGACAGAAAACAAAATAAAATATACATAAGTATTTGCTTAATTGGTAAAGTTGTTTCTAATGACATAAGTTAAAAATTTTGAAATCCTTTTATATATGAAAATTGAACAAACAAGTAAATGGATAATAAGTGATGGGAGTCTAATTTTTAACTATTGGAGTAGAAAGTTACAGAATGAGGGGAAAGTTAAAAAAATAAGAGCTCTGAAATACAGCCAAAAGAATTTGTATAAACTCATGTTAGGTTAACAAGGGTGCTGGAGGATAGATATAGAAATAAAGTGTGCAAATCACTTTATACATGGGGTAGTGTACACATATGTGTCTCAGCTCTGTTCACAAACTGGGCTTAATTCAATGATACCTCAATAATAATGTGTATATACACCTAGAACTTGATTTCTAAACAATTGTTCAAAAAATGGTACTGGAAAACAGAGCTGTGGTATTATTCATAATGAGCTGAAATATTTTGTAGTGCCACAAATAAAGTGCCTAAAAAATAAAATGATAGGGATAAGTCAAAGGGGAACTGAAACTTCTCCTAACAGCCAAAGATGGAACAATTTTACAACAGAAGAAATAGCACAGTAGATATGCATGGGTCAATATCGTAATAAATAAGTAAGTACCAACAAATCAGGTGGAAAAAGTCCAAGTAATTAATATAAATATTACCTTCTCAAGGAGATAATATATAAGTTCCCACCTGTTGTGTGGGCTTAGCAACTTAGTCCCAAAGAGTAGATTATAAAAAGCGTATTATGAAAAGGGAGATTTTACAGTGGAGAAACTTGGCAAATATTACCTTATTCAGGTGATCAATATTCAGATGGTTCATGGTAAATATGTTGATAGCATGTGTCTTTTATATAATATTCTATCTTTTCCTGTCCAAATAACCCATAACCTGTCTAGCCATAAAAAAGTTATTAAACAAACTCAACTGTGACGTTTTCCACAAAATGCCTCATCAATATTCCTCAAAATTGTCAATGTCATCAAAAACAAAAAAGTCTGAAAATCTGTCAGTGTCCAAAGGCACCAGAGAAGTCATGATGGATGATTAAATGCAAACTGGTATTCTACATAAGACCCTGTACCAGAAAAAGGATTATTGGAAAGTAAACTAATGAAATCTGAAAAAAAAAAAAAAGCCTAGAGATTATGTAGATGGTAACAATGTGTCAATTTTCCTTTATTAGTTTTAACAAATGTCCCATACTAATGCAAGACATGAATAATATGGGAAACTGGGTATAGGGTCTAGAGGAACTCCCAGTACTATATTTGTAAATTTTGTAGAAATCTGAAACTTAAAAATCAAACTTTATTAACATGGAAGTAAAAATGTGTCCAACCAGATTGAGTGGTAACTACTGACACCAGAATAACCTACACAATGGCTGAAATTAATGAGAACAGAAAATGACCCACAAAACCAGTATCTGTCCATTAAGGTTCCCTCCCCACACCCAAGCTACAATTAGATGCCCTTTTAAGAAAGAGAGAGAATACTAGAGAATAAGACATATATTAAAACACAATTATTTTAAGCCTATTATATGTTCTTTGAAGATCTAGAATAGAGAAACTTGCATTCTCCAAACACAAAGAAATTATAAGGAGAAGGAATGTTAATTACTCTGATTTGATCAATGCATGCTATATGCTTGTGTTGATACAGAATCCTGCTATACTCACAATTAATTCATCGTAATAAAAATATATATTTAAGAGTTAACATTTTAAAGTGAAAGAAGCTTGTCTTGTGTAGCAAGATTATGATTCCAGAAACTAAATGGGGAATTCAAAACTATTTATATACAGTCTCTGTCATTCTGTGCCTGATGTATCACTTGATATCCTCAAGAACTATCCATGTTGTCACAAATTAAAATTAAATACACCAAAAAAATTAAATACTGTGTTTTGTCACTCATTTGTGGGAGCTAAAAATGTTTATTTCATAGCAGTAGAGAGCAAAATAGTGGTCACTAGAAGCTAGATATTTAGTGCTAGTGGTTTATAGCACAAAGGAATAAATATAGTCTGTAGTTTATCAATGTGTCAAAAAACGTGTACATATTTACTAAATAGCAGGAAGCATTTCATCTTAGCGTCTTTAAGAAAGATTTTATTTCTTCTGATGGTGATTAAATAAAATCCTTTTCCAAGGGGCTGGGGATTTAGCTCAGTGGCACCGCACATGCCTCACAAGCACAAGGTCCTAAGTTAGATCCCCAGTACCAAAAAAAAAAAAGAAAGAAAACCTTTTCCAATAAATTCTGGTTATTTTAATATTATGCTTCTTTATACTTCTAAGTAGCACCATGATTTGCCACAAATTTTAGAAGATATTTTTGCACTGTTATTTTGTTAACATAAGTTCATTTCTCCATTAAGGATCAATAAAAACATCTAGCTCCTTTGATATGCACCACATTTTACAATGAGATAATGAAAATATAAATCCAACAAATCTATTTATATATGAAAGCCTAGTAGTTTTTCTTCCAAATATTCTACCTTAACCACTAGGTTGAAATGATGTCAGAAACTTTGTTATAAATTAAAATCAAGAAGAGAATTTAATTAAGAGAGATGTTTGATTTGTGGAGATGACTGAAAATGACTCATTCAATCATAGCAAAGATATTCTTTTCAGCAGGACAAAAGCAAATACCATCAGGGAAAAATGATGCCTCCGGTAATCATATTAAGACAACATTGTATATAGATGTTTACACTCATTTGAAGAAGGCATTTGTCAGGATATTTTTTTCTCAAAAAAAAATCTCAATTCAATTTTAAAATGTATATGAGAAATATTGTTTTCTGTTATATTGCCAATAAATTCAGATATGTATCATTCTACCACTTAAACCAATATGCATAGTACTTTTTTAGTCTCACATAAAGACAATGGTTTATTGGGTAACTATTGCCAAAGAATCAATCTTTATTTAGAAAGCTGTTTTTATTCACATCACATCTTAGAAGCTGAAAAATAAGAGGCATAAAAATACGAAAGAGATAAAACAGAGAAAATTGCTCTGAACAAACTCTTCTAGAATACTGTGGTGCACATAAATTATGAAAACACTAAAACTTGATCAAAAAAGAAGGTCTTTAACTTTCATTTAAATGCATGAACAGATGTGGCAGACCTAATGTCAATGGATAAATGGCTCCAAAACATGGAATATGAGAATGAAATCTCTAGATGTTTTTAAACTCATTCCAGGCATGGCTGGATTCCTCCAACACTAAATGAGTGAAAGACCTAGAGTACATGTAGGGAAATCATTTGTCAAGGTTTATAGAAGTCTGACCACCAAGATCTTAGCTGGCTCTGGAAAAGAATGATTATCACTTAAAAATTAATTTACTGCTTCACAGGCACCCATGCATATGAAGACAAATTGAGCCTCAATTCAAAAATGCATACCATGAAAGTCCATTTGAATTACGTCTCCAATTTTATTCTTTCTTTAAAATTTATTATATAAGCTAACATATTTTTCACAATAGCTATAATACTATAAAATCTATTTCAACTCTGCTATCACAATAATTCCCTTATATTTGACCTCAGTATGTATAGGTTTGTGTTTCTGCATGTGTATATATATGTGCAATATCTTCTAGTAAAATATAAACATTTGTTTAGACCTGATGCTGTAAGTATGGTTCTTTCCCTCAACTACAGGAGATGTTTTAAGATCCCCACAATAGATGCTTGAAACCTCAGATATTGCCCAACCCTAAGCATGCTAAGGTTTTCCTCACACAAAATATGTATGATAAAGTTTAATTTATAAATTAGGCACAACAAAGATTGTGAAAATAGTAATGAAATGGAATTATTATAAGAATAGATAGTACTGTATTAAAAGTTTTTTGAAACTTATGAATCATGGACTATTCCATTTAATATTCTCAGACCATGGTTGACTGAGGCTCCATGAAGCTGCAGAAAGTTAGATTGCAGCTAAGGAGGGGTTTTGTGCATAAGAAATTTGAATTCTATGGAAACACATCCTTGGGGCATTTGACCCCCTAAATACTAGGATTATTGGGACAGTTCCTGACATGGTTGTAAAAATTGTATTAACAAATAAAATATAAAACCTTAAAATATTCAACATGAGCAGACAAAGCTTACATATTATAGGAGAACATATTAATTTTGTCTTTAAAGGCACTGATAATACTTTCTCTAGTATGGATAACAACTGAAAAATCCCGTAGAACTGTATTTCTTATTAAGCAATTTTATTTAAGTCATTTCATTTTCTGTCATTCTGTATAATTTTTATTATTGTGATTCAAATTACAGCAATTTTTCTTTATTTACTATAATTATTTCTTTCCACCATCTTTAATGGTCTTGTGTTAGTTTATGAATTTATGATCACTTGTCTACAATAATAGTCTAGGGGTTATTCTTCTGCCTGTGGTTTCATAACATTCCATTTCATCCTCCACACTGACATAAGATAATCTTTCTAAAACAAAATCTGTAACGATCTTTCATTGACTGTTAGCTTTATTTCCAGCCTCATCTACATCTCATGTCCAGGTTCGAAAGACTTTTTCCTCCACTTTAGCCTACTGTACTAACTGACACTTAAAGAGCATGGTGCACTATTTCATTCCTCAATAGTCTTAACCATGATCTCTTTCTTCCTATACTTTTGGAAAAGCAATATTCCTGTGCCAAATTTTACATAGTCTTTTCCATGATATTTTCCCTCCCACATATACAGAACTGAGCACTTCATTTTGGGTATTGCTGCTGAATTCTACACACATTTTTAAAAACAGTGTTCATAATTGTTAATTTAATGACTCTAAGTAGCTATTTGAAAAGAAACTAGATCCCTTTATCATTGTACATCTAATTCCAATCACACATTTATGTAAACCTCAATTTACTGAACATTGAAATAAGTGGTTGAAAATTAAGATTGTGTACATTTTTTTAAATTTTTGAGACAGGATTTTTGCTATTTAGTTCAGATTGGCCTTGTAACCACTATGTAGCCCAGGCTGGCCTTGAACTCATGGCACTCCTCCTGCCTCAGTTTTCCAAGTGCAGGGATTACAGGCATGCATTGTCATACCTGGAATGATTGTTTACATTTGAAGGCTAATATTTCTCTCATATTATTTGTAAGAAATTAAGTATACTATGCTTACTGAATAGTTAAATCTCAATATTGTTTTAAGCAATTTACATTTTATTTTATGTCATGATGCCTGTTATAAAATCCATTTAATAGATTATGTAACCAAATCTAAGCTATTACCAAAATTGCCTAGGGTCATACAAATAGTATGTGATCCAGGCTCTAACACCAATATGCATTATTTCACTGTATATTATGCTTTATTAAAAGTGGTGATGGAAGAATGAAACCATACCAGTTGTAAGGAATTTATTTTTTTTCAACCTTAATGTAAGAAAGATATTTGTATCAAATACAAAAATAACAAGATTTCCCCTACCTTCCTCTCTTTTCTTGTCTTCTCTCATGGTACTATCCCGAAAGAAAAATCTGCATTATTCAATGAGATTTGTGTAGAGTAAGAATGAACTCTGTGCTAAGAAAAGTAGATTAAAAATAAAACACATTTTAGGCCTTTTGCAACCTGCCAAATTTAAACTTGAAACCATTAATCTAACTTGTCTCTGCCTGCCACCAAGTGTCAAAGTTTACTGTGCATCACTGATCAAAAGATTTATTTTATGATTTCAAATCTCAGAAAAGAAGTTTTACAAACCATACTGATTTTTCTCTTTGCTCATCTTGATATTGGATATTTTTATTTATGGTATTCTTTGCTGTACCTTATTTATGCAGGTAGAGTTTATGATGATGAGTACTTTTGGTGCTAGAGAGAAAGCTCTTCATTCTCCTCTCTAAAACAGATACCTTGTTATTTTCTTAAGCCTGCCAAGGAATAATTATCAAAGAAGTAAGCATACTAAAACTTATCTGTGAAAATATCTTTCTGAATTAAAAACAAAGGAAAAGGGCAAGCATATGAGGAAAAAATTACAAAAGAAAAAAATAACCTGAGGAAGTCAACACTTGATTTAAAGAATGATGATATAAGCATCTGTGTTTAACTGAAAAACAATTTCACTGTACAGAACTGTTTAAAGGACATTATCTGAATTGTTTGTTTTTATAGGAAGCTCTCTCAAAGTTTAATTAGATAAAAACCCTTGAAATTTTTCATGGGCTAAAACAGGTTCAACTTCCAAAGACAAAGATTTAATATAAAATACAGAAACTTTATACTAATTTTAAAAATCTATGAACTAAAACTAATAATTCTACCTTTCCAAGTTTATTCCTTCTAATTATGCCTCCTTTTTTCCTCTTATTAATGTTCAATCCTTAAATACATCAAAAAATCATCATTATCATTTGTCATCTGGGTCCACTGAAGATTTTAAAAATAATTTTCTTTTAATAAATAAATAATAGAAATAAGAAGAATACTGGGATACAACCATGAGTATATTATAAATTTTAAAGTAACTCAATCTTCACAAATTTTTTATAACAAGTAAATTTTGAAACATCATTTAGAGCAAAATATGCTGCCACATCTCCCTTTAGCAAAACAGTATAGTACATGTGCTTTCCTGTAAACTTTGCCTGACACAGCCTTTCTTATTCCATGGCTAACTAAATAAAGCTATCATATTTCCATTTGTCCTTGGAAATATATTATTCACTTATATACACTTTAGTTTCAGATAATTTACCCAAATATTTTCTTCTGAAGACTTATCTCATTGTCTGAGATTTCATTTACATAATCCATTTAACCTTCATCATTAGGCTATCGTTATTTATCTGTTTGAATTCATATTCTGACTAATTTATAACTGTGAAACATCTTCTCAGTCAGTTTTTTTCTCTATGCCATTAAGGAAGAAAAAATTTCTTGGCAATTGTGATCGATGAAAGCTAAAAGCAGACTATAGATATAGCGTCTCCACTTTTCAAAGGAAATACAATTTACTGAGCAACAGAATAAGAAAACTGAAGATAATAGTCCTTTCACTATCCTTTTAAATTAACCATAGCATAAGTAAATTTTTTTCTTAAAAGGCCATATAATAAATATTTTTATGCTTATGGGGCACATGTTCTGAGTTACACCTACTCAACTTTATGATTGAAGCAAATGCAGCTATTGTCAATACAAAAAAGTAATGTGATTACAATAAAATTGTATTTACCAAATTCTGTACTAGAGTTCTCCATATAGAACCAGATATATATTCTATTGGGAAATAGATATTGGAATATATATATATATAAAATATATAAATATTTCAACATTGAAATTACATATTATATATTATTGTATATGTATATGTTTGTTATGTCTCTAATATATTATATGTTATCTGAGTATATTTTTGTCTAAAATGCATTAATCTTTCTCCCAGAAGGGATAAGGTCCTTGAGTGATGAATTTCCCATAAATTAAACATTATGATATAAAGCCAACACTTATGTTACATGATAGGAGAATAACAGAATCTAATTTTAATTTAGCAACAGGAAGAAAATTTGTCCCTCAGTCCCCATACCTGTGAATTCAGATGATTCCTTTGTTTTCATATATTTTTTGTTATTTTTTTGTTTTTGTTTTGTCTTTTAAATATAATTATGAATAACTGATAACTAATGATAAAACAGCTTCTGTGATGAAATAGAAAAACATTTCAGCATGTAGAAAAAAATAAAATCACCCAGGTCCAATAATTTTGCTGAAATTTAGAGACACATTTAATCTGAAAGTTAAAATGAGTTTTATTCTATTTTAAAATAATTACTTTTCAATTTGTTCTTTAGACCAATATTAAGAAAGGAACATGTTTTGAAATATAACATTTATTACAAATTAGAGATACTAAAAGATAAAATTTATATCTAAAACAATTGCAATTGATATTGAAAAATATCAGGTATTAAGTATATCTATGTACACGTCATTATTTAGAACCATTGATTGTACAAACAATCCATGTTTGTATATTTTCTTATAAAATACAAGTCCTATGCCCCTGAAATCAGCAAGTCATACAAGTCAGAAAGAGAGAGAGAAAAATCCCTGTGGGTCTATATATTAGGGCTTTACTCATAAATGGCTCAAATAAATATTTAATAGTAATGGGGACTAGCTAAGAAATGAATAGTAAAAGTAAACTATAGTAATAAAGTCTTAGGATTGATAAAATTAGGATAAGGTAACTAAAAAGGATCTTCTGATAACATCCTTTTTTTGATAAAATTTGAGTAAGATAAGTATGCAGGCTACATTAAGAAATATATTAAAAGGGAGGGTAGATGCCAAGTAATTATTTCTGATAATGGAGACAAATTGTTTCCAGAAATTCTTTGAGAATTGAGAAAAGCTATTATGATGTTCAACACAAATGGAAAGAAAATAACAAGCAAAATTATATAAGGTTACATCCAAAAAAAGAAACTTTGTTTCTTTAATAAAAGTATCAATGATTAATCTATTAATTAGATTAATGATTAATCTAATTAATTGAGATTCTGAGATATTCTTATGTTTGTACCTAAACCTGATCTTAATTTCACATTTACCATGATTTTTGCAAGAAAATTAATCTTTAACTTGTTGGCATTTGCCAGATGCCTATCTGTAGAACATAAGAAATAAAAGCGTCCCACCCACCAGTTTAACAGCTTGATTTAAGAAAATATGAGACAGTTCTTGATGGGAGAAGACAAACAAAAACAAACCTAATAGGCTTTAGTAAAACTTTTAAAAGTATGTTTAACTGATTATTTACATAAATTGTTCTTACAACTTGAAGGCAAAGAACTATGGAAAAAGAAAGAAAGAAAGGAAAGAAAGAAAGAAAGAGAGAAGGAAAGAGAGAAAGAGAGAGAGAGGAAGGAAGGAAGGAAGGAAGGAAGGAAGGAAGGAAGGAAGGAAGGAAGGAAAGAAAGTCAACTTTAGGTAAAACAATTAAAAACCAATTTAATGAAAAAACTTTACAACTTTTGGTCAGCAAGAAATTATGTGAATATTAGATTCTTTAAACTTGAGAAGTTTCTCAAATAGGTGTGTGATACTTTCTCGAAATGGATAGTTTGTTAATTTGAAAAATACTTATTTTGACCCTCTAGAATAAAAAAAAAAGAATTCACAAAGCAAAAAGTGCATAAGCTGTATTTCATGGCTTCTATCACTGCTACAGGCTACTAGCTACATTTTGATGTATTACATACAAATGCTGTCCATAATTTTTTTGGAATGAATTACAAATAGTAGTCATTACTATAAATTTTGCAATAAACCAGTGAATATCGGAAAAAGATAGATTAACAGAAAGAAAATTAGATTAGGTGTCAGAAGTCTTGACATTTAGCCCTAACATTGTCACAAACTAGTTAAATAATTCACTTAATATCCGATTAAATTTTTTATTTGTTTCTTGGTCAGCAATGAAGATATTATTTCAGTTTCTTCTTTTTTCTATTACAATGGATGAATCTAAAAGTATGCCATGAGCACTTCTCAATGAGTCTTCTATTCAGACTTCTCTTACTATTCCTTTACTCTGACATGTATTAGCGACTAATTGTATGTTTCATAACAAAGACAAACTAAAACGCAAGTTTTCATGTCATGATAGAAACTCTTCACTAAGCTTCAGGGATATATTTACAAAAAGTATCATGCTTAATAAAACTAAGATCTCCCAAAGGACATTGGTTAGCAAGAGAGAAAAAGAAATCAATACGCTGCCATTAAATATATTGAAAAACTGTTATAATATGAATTCTAAAGGGCATCTATGTCTAAAAGAGTCCTGACTTGTTAGCCTTATAAAGCTACTCTAATAGGTGAACTTTCTTCAAAATCATCTTTGTTTTCAAGCAACTTTGTACAATATCTTAACTTACTAAGATAAATATGTATTACAGACTTTAATTAGGGAAAGGGAAAGTTTTAAACTTTTTTTTATTTTTCCCATATTATATTGAAACTGAATGTCTTTGACTGTATATTTATCACTTTTTAGCTTCAAAATTTCTGTGCTATGAAACTGTTCCAGATTAACAGATATTGAATAGACACAACAGTTAAATACAATCCTGGATTGGATGTATGAAGAATGTTATCATTATTATTATTATCCATAATACTACTATATAAGATGTTATTATGATAACTGATATTTGAATGTGAATTATATATTATTAATATCTGAAGTAGCCAAGTGCCTAAGTGTGATCATTCCATTGTCATTACATAGGAGAATGTTAAGGCACATGCCCACTAAAATAATATAGTCATAATATGGCATGCTGTCTGCAATTTACTATAAGATGTTTCGAGAAAAAGCAATAGTTTGGATTTGTAGCCAGGCATGGTGGTTCACACCAGTAATCCCAACATTCTTGGATCCTGAGGCAGGAGGATCACAAGTTCCATCCCAGCCTGGGCAATTTAGCAATTTAGTAAGACCTTGTCTCAACATAAAAACTTTTAAAAGGGCTGAAGATCTAGTTAGGTACAAAAGGTACTGGGTTCAATCTCCATTACCACCAAAACTCATGATTTTGGTGATAAGGAAACTTCTGGGGAAAAAATAGTGTGGGACTGCATAACTCTGTAATCATAAAACTCCCCTAGCCCCAACTGTGAATGTGAGTAAATAGATAAAGATGCTTGTCAGTTCCGGGACACTAGATAAGATCTGTATCAGCCATAAGGTCCCAAAGTAAATTACTCAACTCTTTGTTTGAAACTGATGTTCTGGACACCGCTATCTATAGAACAATCTACAAACATCTGCTGACCATCAGTACGTGTCAGCTGACCACTAACCTTCGTTCTTCTTCTGTAAATTTCGCCTGTTAACTTCCCCTGCAACCCCCTATAAAAAGAGCCTAGTACTCTGGGCTAGTCGCCTCTCTAAACTACTTTGCTTTGTGAGTGCCCTCTGGCCAGACTAAGGTCTGTTTTACTTTCCAACTTGTCCGGTGTGTTCCTTCCCCGGTGTTCTTCACTGCAGTCACCTCCTCGGAGAGTTTGGTAAGGCCCTCGGTCTTACAATAGGGAGAAAGCAAAAGTAGCAAAATAAAGTAAATTTGTAAGTAGCAAATTAAGTAAATTTGAGTGAAAGGTATATAGGTATTATTTCTACTATTATTGCACATTTTTTGACACATGGTCTTGCCATATAGTTCAGGAAGGCCTGAAATTTACTATGTAGCCCAGGCTGGCCTCATAGCAATCCTGCCTCAGTCTCCCCAGTGCCACTCTCAACTTTATTATTATACTTTATAAGTTTGAAATTCCCTTAAAGTATGAGTTTTTAATAGTCTGTTAATTTTTAGAATATCCATATTACCTAATTATAAATCTTTTCATGTTCAAGATTATGTTTATGGTTCCAATCCTTATATCCACGCACATGACAAACAGATAACAATTTCTGAACTACTTAGTAGACTTTCCCACACAAGAAGGGGTTATCAAGAGTGATTGCATTTTTGTTTAAGAATATTTTATAATCTTCAGAGGCAATGCTATAAATACTTTAAAAATATTTTTAAAATCATAAGCTTGTATATAAGAAATGTATGGAAATAAATCCTCTGAAGGTCTTTTGTTGATTGAACTGGTTCAGAAGAATTGATGTAACAAAAGACCAACATTTTAAAATATTTTACTGTGTTAACTACTCTACTAAAATTGTTATTTTGGCTCAGCATAACATTCTACTTACTAACTACTGTTAGTTTAGGATTATTTTGTCTTTCTTTTTAGGAGATCATCATTTGGATTTGTCATAAATACCAAATTTCTGGATATTGCCTTGATTTCATTGATTAGCAGAGCAGATTCAAATCATATACTAATCTCAGACATTTAAATTTAAGCATGACACTCTGATCTCATCGTGTGGCAGCTCTGTATCTCATGTAAACCAATGACAATCAATTTTTTAAATGTAAATCCTAAAAAATTGATTTCAGCATATAAACCAGCTATTCCTAGAACAATGTACTAGAATTTACAGTTGAGTTAGGACACACATAAATCTCCATAGTTTATTTGTGACTTAAATCACAGCTAATGAGATAATTGTTAGTAAGAAAAAATAAGCCAGGCATGGTGCTGCAAGCCTGTAATCCTAGAATGCTGGGAGGCTGATGCAAGGGGATCAACGTTTTGAAGGGCCAGGGATTTAGCTCAGTGGTTCTGCCGCCTGCCTCGCAAGTGGAAGATCCCGAGTTTGATCCCGGGTAGCAAAAAAAAGTTTTGAGCCCAGCCTGCACAACTTAGCAAGATCCTGTACTAAAATCACAATAAAAAAGTTTAAAATGGGCTGGAGATATAGTAGCTCAGTGTGAAGGCCCTGAGAGTTCAATCCTGAGTACCAAACTAACACCCTCTCTCCTCCGCCCCCTCTCTCTCTATATGAATATATAAAAATATTTGGAAAACATGAATGTCTTTGTTTTTTGTGAAAAAGTAAATTCCTCATCTTGCTCAAAGTCATTTGGTAAATCAGTACCGGAAATACGACAGTCACTTGAGTCATTTGACCACCAAGTGTATCCTTGATACACTCTATTTCATTCTGTTTTACATGAACAGAAAAAGTATCAGGCTCTTAAAATATATTTTACAGAGCTTCAGTCTTTAATGAAAAACTTTAAAAATTTTTAAATGTTTTCTTTGAAATAGTTGATTCTCTCAAAACAATATATTACAATTACTGAATGGACAAGAATAATCAAAGACAAAATTTCACAATATATTCTTTTACTTGCCTTAAATTTGCACACTTCATATTCTAAGACACTTTTTGAAGATCCTTTGTGAAGAAATAGCCAATGTTGCTCACTTTAAATTAAGAAAATGGTTACCAAAAAATTATCTTAAAATATTTTACCTTCAAAATCTTAAAAAAGGGCCAGGGGTTTAGCTCAGTGGTTCCATCACATGCCTCGCAAGCTCAAGGTCCCAAGTTTGATCCCCGGTACCAAAAAAAAAAAATTCTTAAAAAAAAATAAGTTCCACCCTATCTATTCCAGGACTAATGAGTTATTTGTAACTTTTCTTGGTAGTATGTTACTGATTTAAAATAAAAGCTTTCACTACATTACAATATAAACTAAGGAAATGTAGTGAATGATAAGAGTGACAAGGTGACAATTAATAGTACAAAGTTTTGATGTCATGGTAGTGTTCCTTTTCTAAATGTAATAAAATATTGACAGGAAATTAAAACCTACCCATGACTCTGATTATATTAATTGTTATTAATATGAATTTCTCTATATATTTTGAGGTAAATTTTACTGAAGTATGTTCCTCTTTACCTAAATTTCAGACTTGGAATACAACTGTCACAATATAAGGAGGACATAAGGGACAAAAACAGCTCATACTTTTCAGTCAAAACCAAGAGTACAAAGACTCTGGCTAAAAACAAATTTCATGAGTCAAGAATGATAAAGAACAGTTGTTCCAGGGGCCGGGGATTTAGCTCAATGGTTCTGTTACCTGCTTTGCAAGTGCAAGGCCCCAAGTTTGATCCCCGGTAACCCCCGCCCCCCAAAAAAGAACAGTTGTTCCTACCAAGGCCTTTTATATCCTTGCTACTTAATGTGTGTTCAGTTAATTAAAATATGTTAGAAATGCAGAAACTCAGGCTTTACTTCACCCCAGAACTATGGAATCATGATGTACATTTTAAAAGTCTCTGTGTGATTCATGGACATGGTTTGAGAAGTATCACTTTAAATTAAATTTAGAGAAAGACTAGATAGAAGGAAATGAGTGGAAATGATTGTATTTATAGCTGTATTTTCTCACATAAGTACATATGTGACAGTATTCACACTATTATATTCCACATTTGAGGAATTGATTGGCACTTTTGAGGACTTTTTATATTTAATATCACAAATCTACGTGACAGTAACTGCTATTGATTTTACAATGAAAAGACAGATTTACAGAAGTTATGGAGATGTGGCAAGTTCACAAAGACAGTAAGTAATAGGAGGAAGCCTAACTCAAGAACTTGCAAAGTTGATCATTATAATACATGGTCTAGCAAATAGCTATGTGTTGATTCCAATTTGTATCAAACAATGCCAATTGTTAAATGGAGAACATATAAATTCTACAAATACTGTCCTAGATTTTTAAAAAATCCCATTCTACATAAATCTAAGTCTTTTGCTCCATACCCACCAATTGTTGTTTTATAAAATTGTGAAATACTCAATTAAAATCTACATGGGTACAAGTACAGGATAAAACACAAGTTAAGTGTAATTCTCATGAAAGCAGAGAGTGAAATATTCAGAATGAATTCTAAAACCATATAACAGTGTCTTGATGATCATGTATATTTTATTTATCTCATCTCTTTGGAAAGATACTTGTCTCGCCTTTATTCTGGAAAATGTTGACTCAGAAAGCTACCAGTAACTGTATTTTTACATTTTACTTGATTTATAGCTACTTTTTTTGATAAATTATAAACATAACAGAAGTTGTTTTATGTCATAGTAGCGGTGGTGGAGATTCAAATAATGAACAGAAAATACAGGAAATTTCATCTCAATTTGCTTATGTTAGAGTTCCCATGCAAATAACTAAAAAGAGGTGATATTTACTGAACCCTTACTTATATGTAAGGCACTGTTGCCAAAGGATGCTTAACTTTATTATCTTCACCGGGAAATAAGGACCAGTTTCATTCGAAAGAGGAAAGAGCATTGTTGAGTGTTGGGTGCAGGAATTAAACTTGGCTAGGCTGGCTCTAGTCCTCACAATTTTTTCTTTCAGGTTTTCTTGATCTCAAGATGGAACACACACATAATTTTTTCCTTTAACTCTTTCAGAGATGCATATAATCATCTCTTTATAGACACACTGACTTAATGGTCTTATAAGTAAGATAAATGCCTCGGGTTTATTTGATCAATGTATAGGAATTACGCGCTAGTGCCTACTTTCTACATTCTTCATTCAAAAATCCTCAAAGATAAACTATAATTTGTTTCCTTGCACCATCTACTGGATTAAATGACAACCACGGCAGCACTACAAATAATTACAAGTCAATCATATAAGTCAAATTTTCAAACGGATGTGAACTGTTCCTAAAATAGTTCAACTTTCACAATAGTTCACTTTATTTTTCCCCGTTTCCGATGAGAATCAGTAAAATATAGGTCCGGAATTCATTAGTGAATGTCTAAATCTATAAATAAAGTAACATGAAATCCTGCGATCTTTTTACAAACGGCGATAATGAGACTGAGAAATACTTCAATTCTTCCCATTCCTTCTAATAAATTCAAACGCCGCCAGGGCAGCTGAGCGTTGGGAGCGTCTGCGCGTCTGCGCCGAGTCGGTACGCAGGCGCGCTGGGAGCGGAAGCGGGGAGGCGGGGCCAGGAGCAGCCAGCGAGTGGGAGAGGCCCTAGCTGCTGTGTGAGGCTCCCAGAAGGGCTGACAGTGAATCCTGGTACAGGCGCCGCTCAAAGCCCCGAATTCGCGAGAACGTCAAAACAAACCGAAAGACGTGGGGTTCCCGAGCTCTCGCCGTTGCCGCTGCTTCAGCTGCCTGAGACTCCACTGTCTCCGCTGCTGCCGGAGGACGCGGCCTGAGAGGCCTCTAGGCCTAGGCGCGGCCAGTAGACCCTGACGTGTAGCTGCCGTGAGTAAAACGAACGCCCTCTGCACAGTCGTTTACAAATTAAGATGGAGGAAATTTCGTTGGCTAATCTGGATACTAACAAGCTAGAGGCCATCGCTCAGGAGATATACGTAGACCTGATAGAGGATTCCTGTTTGGGATTCTGTTTTGAGGTGCACCGGGCAGTCAAATGTGGCTACTTCTACCTGGAATTCGCAGAGACTGGTAGCGTGAAGGATTTTGGCATTCAGCCAGTGGAAGACAAAGGAGCATGCCGCCTCCCGCTCTGCTCCCTTCCTGGAGAACCAGGGAATGGGCCTGATCAGCAGCTGCAGCGCTCTCCTCCAGAATTCCAGTAGGTGCAACATGAGAGAGTCTGGGAGTGACCAGGACAATAATAGAGACTGGTCCTGTGGCTTGAAAGACTAAGCTAAGTAGATAAGAGGGAAAAAAAAGAAAAGAAAGAAAGAGAAAACATCAGACAAAAGCCTCAATATTCCTTTGAAGATCCTAGCATTTAAAAAACCTAAAGTGGAGAACTTTGAAATTCGGATGCTTTTTAAAAAATTTGTCTAGGGCCAACTCTGATAGCCTGGGCAGGAGAAAGTGCACAACCTGGGGATCACTTAAACACATCTGAATATACACAGGATCCCTGTGCTGCCCTCCGTGCACATGTGAGCAGTTGTGTGTCCAGCATATAAAGTCCTGTTGTTCTTCAGACTGTCTGCTTGATGTCAGGGGCTTCCTGGACAGTGTGGACTTAAATTGGCATCAGTGGGACTGCTGCCTCTAATTTGGGGTTTTCTGATACAAATGGAAGTCAGGTATGAGATCCTGATACTGATAGTATCAATTTGAAACAACCAAGAAAAAATTCCCCGTTGAATTTGGTAGGGAACCTCTGTGGCCTTGACTGCAAGAAGAAAAGCTCAGAATCACCTGTTATCCAAAAGTCCAGGATTTGCAATGATTTCAACAGATTTGGGGACAAGGCCTAAACTTTGGTTGAGCAGAGACTTCTTTCTTTTCCTCCCACCCAGCGATATAGGCTTGGCATAGAACAAGTTGTACAGACAGGCTGAGGATTCAGTTGTGATTCTGTGGAGAGGTAATAGGGACCTCTGCAACTACAGTGTGCACCATCTCATACTGGAAGATTTGTGGACATATTATACCATGGACGTAAGCTTAGTATGGGCATATCTTTCCTACTCTGAGTTACTGGTTACTTAGCCAGTCCATGGGTCCAACTTGGTCAAGACTGAAATATAGAAGATAGAATATCCGTGCAGGAGGCAGTTTTTTGGAAACTGAGCTTGGAAGGAATCTCTTCCAGCTGCCCTTAATAATGTGAATGAGTTAGTGCTAGGAACCAAGGAGCTGAACTGGGTCATCTCTTACCTGTGTGCAGAATCCTGTTACATGCTTCTGTTCCTTTAGTTGAACAGTCAGGACTCTGCAATGGTGAACATCCAGACTCTCCACCACCTTCTCTGCCCCTTATAAGGAGTAATCCTTTCCACTCGGTCCCCTTTGGACCATCTTGACAGCAAGAGCTGTCCTTTTTTGTTTTTGGAAGTAAGGAAGAGACCTCCACAATCCCCTAGCTTTAGGGAATGGGATACAGGAGGATGGAAAGCTAGAGTTGCATATCAAAACTGCCCTCTAGTTTACTCCCTGAGTTTATAAAGTGTAGGTGGGTGGGAGTCCTGAGGTGAACAGAACGGTGCTGCTTTATTTGAAATGTTTTCTTACCTCATTCTGTGCCCCAGTAAAGGGCCCAGCCTCCACTGGCTTGGCCCCATGTTCCTGTTCCTGTCCACTACTCCACTGCCTATCTGGTGCAGCTCATGACTGCAGGTGCTTCTTGCCACTTAAGCTTTCACCTTGACCAGTTTCAGTTCATCTCTCTTCATGCTTCTGAAGTCTGCCCAATTTATCTTCCATGGCTTGTTAATTTTGTACTTTTTCTTTTTTCCTGTGTTTTTGGGGAGAATCTTTCTTATGGCTCCCTTGTTTGGATTAGAATGGGAAGAACTTAGAAACTTTTGTATTTACAAGGCAGTGTCCTGCCTATGCATTTCTTTGAGACTGCCTTGCTAGTAGGCCCTCCTGCTTTGTTTTCATGAGTTTTATCCCATCTCCTTTGGGGTACTGCCTCTTGGGAGCTAAGTAGAACAGTGAAGACTGATACATACAAGGATGGAGTTGGTCGATCCACTTTCTCTTACTTTTGCTGTGTATGTATCTGCTTTATCTCAGAAGCAACTATTTGGACTCTGGATTGATTTGGATTAGGTATTTTAGAGAGTTGAAACCAGAGCAATTGGGCCTTGAGACTATATTGCCTTCTCCCCCTAGACTTGTCCTGATCACGACTAGGTCCTCATTACAGATTGACCTTCAATCTAAGAGTTGTGGGAACTTTTCAGAAAATCAAATCTTGGCAGGAATAATTTGGAATTATTTTTGCCCTAGACTTTAACGATATCTCCTAAGAGAATTCAGAAGGGAAGGGAGTGAGACATTGGCCTACTTCCAAATAGTGTTTTGGAAAGGCGATGAATAAGGGAGAAGGGCAAGGGCACACTCACTCTTCTTTTATATAGGGCAGTCCGATCATGAGTGTTTCCTTTCTCATCTATACTTCTGGTTAGAGGAGGAAGGTGTGGGAAGCAGATTTGAGAAAAGGTTTGTTCACATTACTTCCTTCCGGTTTTGGTTTTCTTTTTCCCCAACACTACCAACATTAGGGCAATAGCACCCTGCCCTGGAAAGGTATAATTAAAGTGGGCTCAGTCCCTGGATTCAGCAGGTGCCCCGAAGGGACACACTACTTTTTAAAGGAGATAATGTTTCCTACAGTATAGTTGACAGTGGTTAGGAACTCTCCCTTTCCCTATCTGCCTTCCCTGTAACCTCAGAATTTCTATCCTTCCCTTTTCAATTAATTGTATTGATCACTCTATAATCCTATTACGTATCTGAGTGTGTATGTGTGTATAGGGGAAAGGGGTTCTTTAAAATTTTTGTGGTTTGTGGCTTTTTTTCCCCATAACTAGTTCCTAATGCCGCATGCCCAGGGGCCACTGCCTGGCATTATCGCATGCTGGAATCTTTAGGGGAGGGTAGTGTGAAACTTACCACTGTTCTTTATTTTGGAGATTCTTATTTTTGCATAAGTAATCCATCTTATACAGATAGCTGATTAACTCTTATGTGTTCCCCTAACTACTATGGCTGCTGGTGTAAATAAACTGCATCTTCTCATTGCTAAATGGTAATAATAAAATTTTGAAAAATGATTTTATTTGGACTCATTTTTTTAATTGTGCACGTTTTACAGACAATGCTTAATAAAATAAATGTTGAGTCACTGTTAGTACTGTGTCCTGAATGCGAGTTGTATCAGAGTAGTAGAGAAACTGTCCAGCCTTATTTCTCAATCTTGTCCTGTGAATTTAGCTCTCTACAAAAGAAATGAACCATATATAATCTTCCTTTTTCCTTATGAGGCAGAAAAGCGGTAAAATAAATACACTCCAGACCTCTTACTAAAATCTTACTGTGGTAGTTCAATAGAATTTAAAGTATATTAATATATGAATATTACCATCACTTCAAGCTAATCTTGCTTTCAAAAAGCAAATGATTCCTAGCAGAAAATGATTCCATCTTTCTGAAAATAACATTTTCCCATAATTTTAAAACTTTACCTTCATTCTTCAGGCTTCTCATTTTAGGAGTAATTCTGAGGTTTTTCATTTTTTAAATTCACAGTTCAGTATGAGTAGAAATTATAATTCATTAGTGTTGATCAAAATGTTTCATTTTTGTTTTTTGGATTTTTTTTCTTTTGCTAAATGTCAAAATCAATAATTCCAGAATGAATATAGTATTTAAGTCAATAACATTTTCATGGAAATGGGGCCAGAGAAAAAAACGGCTCTCGAGTATCTCCAGGAGCCTTACAGATGAGTCACCTGGTAGAGTCATCTTTCCTCTCAAAAGCCCTAAATATTAATATCATTGTCCATTTTAAACATGATAAGACCTACCTACTGGTGACTTAATGTTGAAAAAAATGTAAAACTTTGACCTCTAAAGAAAGGACAAAATACAACCATTGTAGGAAATTTCTTAAAATGAAATTTCACTGATAATAGTTTGCTTTAAATAAGACTTTCATTGCTTGTATTGAAATTCATTATAGGAATCTATTTTCAACTAGGAATCAAATATTGCTGAAGCAAAGAATTTTGGATCTTGTTTTGTAAGTTATATTTGAATTAATATGTTTAGTGCTTTATTGAATACTTAAAAATAGGGCTTTTAAGATTATTCTCTTTTATCTTTTCTAATATGCTCTCTACCTAAAAATCTCATCATGTAACTTGTAACTAAAATTTCAGCTTCCTAGATTAATATCTTAAATAGCCTGTAGCATCAGGTCAAGAACCTAATAAAAGATTTTTTGATGTTCACAAAGATAGAAAATGAAATGTGCTGAAGTAGTTAAGGACTCAGGAAGAACTTGCTTTATATACTTAGTTAATAGTATTGCCTTGAATTAGAACCTACCTGAGTTCTAAATTTAGTGTTTTATAAATTATTTAAAGAGGATGTTTGATGAAATGAAATAAGTGAAATTTAAAGAGGATGTTTACTGTGCTTAAAACATTTATTGACTATATTTTCACAGTAGTGTTCAAAATAACTAACAAAATATCAGTTCTCAAGTCAACTTGCGATAACATTAAACTTCACTAGTTTTACTATGCTGTGAAGGATATAAGCTTTTTCATCTTTGTGTCCCAATAGATGCCCTTTGTGACACTTTGGAAGAAAATATTAAAATGATATGGTTGTACAAAAAGAACTGTAGATAAACCCACAAATCCTGGTGTGTTTGTTTGTTTGTTTTGTGTGTGTGTGTTATTTTTGCATTACTGAGGATTGAGACCAGGGACTGCAGAGCTACATCCCCAGCCCTTTTTAAATTTTTATTGTTTTGAGATGTATCACTAAGTTACCCAGGCTGTCCCTGAGTATTGAATTTTCCATCCTTCTGGTCCCACCTCGGCTTCCTGAGTAGTTGGGACTACAGGTATACTAAGCCACATGTATCCTTTCTTTTCTTTTTTCCATTTCTGAAAGCCTTTTCAATCCTATTATTTGAGCCTTACTGGAAGTGTGTGAGCAAAAAAAGAAATATGTTGATTTTAAACTGCATACTATACATGCTGCCATCTTGAGCAAAACTTGAAAACGTTGCATGAAATAAGTCAGATATAAAATTCACATATATAAGATTATTTTGTACTATTTCTATAACAGACAAATCTATAGAGATAGCAAACAGTTCAGAGGTTACCAAGGAATAGGAAGTAACAAGAAATAATTACACTTAATGGGTACAGTGTTTTGAGGGGTGAAAGACTTTTAAAACTAGAGACGTAGTAAAACAAGATTGCGAATATACTGAATTATGTGATTTAAAATAATTGTTTTATGTGAATTTCTCTTTGATAAAAGAAAATGGTTTAGTCACATATAATCTTTTCCAGTAAGCAGCCTGCATTAGGTGGCCTTGCTCAATGCTTCCATGTGCCTTTAACAGCTATACATTGTATTACATAACGGATTTATTATGCTGATCATTTAGAAACCTCTTTAGATGAATTGGCCTCAACAAAGTCCCAATTCCAGTAATATGCTGAACCGTAAAAATCTATCTATCTCTCTGTGCCTTATGAGAAGAAAGTTAAAAATTTAATGTTTGGTTGATACATAGAGTGAACTGAAGATAATATATGCATTACAAATTTACTGTCATTTTCAGAAATTTCTTCAGAGGTAAATCAGTATTTTACACATAAATAATATTTAAACATTAATCCCAAATCTCCAGCTATGCTAATTAATGTACTATAGTCTGTACACTCAGTTGTTTCCCAAATATAACTCTAGTGTTTCTATTCTTTTCTCTCTGCTAGCATTACCCTGTGCCAGCATAAGAACCTAAACCAAATTACAAATATTTTCTTCCTATTCATCCTATTTCTTTACCCATTGCTCAAATCAGCCACCTACATTTACTCTGTATTTCCTAAATATCAACATCCAGATATTTGAAGTTTACATTTAAAGCTCTCCATAACCTGATATTTTCCTATCTAAATCTAATATTTTCAAAATTCATCATTCATCTTATTTATCTCAAATCTATTACCAAGCATTGCTTTCTTTCCTTTACTACAAGGACACACACACACACACACAGTGACACACACTACCTGACATAAAGGCAAACATCCTCTTATTTTGCCCTCATTTTTAGCGAGTTGGAATTTCAAGTTACTAATTTTATAACTTGAGTTCCTCCACTTTCTTAACTCTGTGAACTGTGTTCAGATATGCTAGACTCTATGCTAGTTATTCACACATCAAGTAAATGATGATTTTCATGTTTTCACTCAAAACTCCTCCCTCATCAGTATCTTACAGTTTTAAATTCTTATTACTTTCTGTTACCCTCTTGCATCTCTAGTATGATTTTACTTTTGAAGAAATGGTCATGTAGGAGTTTCAGTTTTCAAATCATTCAAAGTATGAATGTATCTGCTCCATTCATGGGGAGTAGGATCCATTAAACACCCGAGGCCAGAGATACAATACCAGAAGCTAAAGTTTATCAAAATGCTCATTCTATATAAGTGAATGTGCAAGTTAAACTGATCAACTTTTGAATGAAATCTGTCCTGAAAGCTGAATAGCAAAGCCAGGCCTCATTAAACCAGGCAATTAAATTGCCTTTACCTATATCATAAAGTCTGACCTCGTATTTTATTTCAAATAAACATGCTAAAGTTTGACACATATGAACACAGAAGTATGGAACCTCCTTTGTATGCTAGATTCTAAAAGCAGTCAATTGAAAAAATGATGTATATTATCATGTAATTAATTTTCCTATTTTTCTACTGCATTATAGAAGTAGGATAATAGATTTTGCATTTTCTGCTTTTCAGAGGTACAATGTAATGTTTAGCTCATATGAGGTTTCTATGAGGTGAAGTAATTAATAGAAAGCAAAGTATTGTTTTGGACCATTTATATAATTCATCCTGTTTGCTACCAAATGGCATAGAAATTCCTGTATCATAGCAAATTGTTTTAGTTTGAAGCAGTTAAGTGACAAATATTCTTTCAAAAATAAGTTTATTAATAAATCTCCATCAGATAAGAGTACTTGTTTTCTTCTTTACTCTGTAACCTATCCCTCAAAAGAATAAATTCTTTGTATTACCATATGACTGCACTACCTTCTTTTTCAGTAATATATTGAGATCATTTTGAATATAATAAAAAATAACTGAATGTGGAAGATAAAAATATTTACCATGGTTTTGCAATTGTTAAATCACTATATTTATGATCAATTTAAACATAAGTATTTTTCACCACTTTTTGAATATACTTTCAGAAGTAGTGGTGACTTTTATGTGACATAGAAACATTTAAATGGGTCTAAAAAAAGAAATTTTTCATGTTAGGAAAATATGAAAATGGTAATATTGGCATGAAGTGTTGAGTGTATAGTATTTCATTGCTTAATAGTTAATTCCATAGTTAATTCTTTAGCACTTTATCGATATTTTTCTGCACATGTTTATATACTTTTTTACCATTTGTTACTTCTTGAACAAATTACATTTAAATACGTGTAAGCACTTTCTTACCCTGTGTTAATATTGAAGAAATACTCTGGAGGAATAAAGGTGAAAAAGGAAATATATTAGCTGAATACTTGCATGGTAAAGATAGTTTATTTCTTTTAGAAAAAGTGGTTATAAGTCAATTTCACTTCCATATAGAATACCTGATATATAAGTAACATTTTCAATGACTATAAAAAGTTTAAATTTCTTCTATGTCTATGAACATGATATAAATTTTGAAATCTTTGAAGATATTTTATTTGTATGCATTTACATAAGTTTGAGTACACATGTTACTTTCAATGTTAAAGTGTTTATTGAGGTAACTATTTTCTTTTCACATTTTAGTTGAATGAGATTAGGAAGATTGTAATTGAAAAGACATATGTGTAGAGTTTTCTATATAATACTCTATAGATGGCATGTACTTTTTCATATAAAAAGTGGTCATTTTTTTAATGTTCTCTTTTGTTGTTAAATTTTAGGGATAATGACCTTTGCCTCAATTGAGAATGTATTGCTTTTTACCTGATTATTTCATACAAATTCATTACACTTTAGAGGTCTCAAATATTTAATTCAATAGTATGACATTTTGTATTCGTAATGATTAATTCTGTAATTCTATAACTTTATCCTCGTTTTACAAGTCTTTCTTTAAAGAATTATCCAAATATGTTAAGTTAAAGCACTCCAGGTTTTTAAATTCTCAATTATAAACGCCTAAGGCAATCTTTCTATTTTCTTTATAAATCTCATATTTATTTTACAGAGTAAAGACTTTTAAACATAAAAAAGATACACTGAGAAGTGTAATTTCACCTTTTACTAATGTAGACTGTTTACAAGCTTGCATATATAATTCTTTTCCCTGTGTAGTTACTTCCCACTTTTATTCTTCTGTGACTTCTTTCTTAGAGCCTAACAAGGTTACAATTGTGAGCAAGATGTATTAAAAATAATTAGAATGTTATTCTATAATAATCATAATATCTTGTTGCATTAACATTTATTGACAAAAATGATAATATATTTAAAAAATATTTATTAATATCTTTTACTACCACAATTATGAGTATCTTAGTTTTTTTATGAACAGTTTTAAACACTGAATATGGATGGACTGAGGATAGTAAACATTTCCTGAAAGTTACTTGTATTTATAAAATGAGACATTTAATAGATTAAAGGCAATCCCATACTTTAGAATTTAAAGCTAAGACATGTCAGGCATATTGTAATTACTTTAAAAAGATTGAAGTTTCTGAAAAATTATTCCTCAAATTATTATTGAGATTCCTCACATCTGCAGTAATATGAGATATGCACTATTTCCTTCAATTTAGAGGGAATATATACTTCAATATATACTTCAGCAGAAAGCACTGATTTTTGTTTGGATATCTTTGAATCAGTTGTTAAGGGTGTTTTCTTTGCCCTACAAGTTAAGTGTTCACTTGAAAAGTCTATATTCTGGACAAAAATGGCAATCTGAAATCATTCATAAAATATATGAAGTAGTGCAGTGTGGCATTTTACCATTTTAGAATTGATATCTATAATTAGTTAAATTTATCGTGTAACAACTAAAATATTTTCTAACTTCTCTCAGACTCTATCTCACTCTTTTTCATCTCAATATCAATATTTCCCCCATATTCATTCAGGTAAATTTTTGGGTAAGTAGCATTACACTTATACCTCCAATAGACCTAATGATTATACATAAATTTTTGAGGACCTTGTTCTTTTGTCAATTTATCATTGTCATAATTATATTAACTTTTATTCTGGACAATAGTGGTTGGCCACAAGAGCAATAGATTAATAGAACCACCTTTTATGTTTTCTTTGTACTTTAGATCTATTTGGGATCTTGCCAGACAGAAGTCCAAGTGTCAGCCAGAGCTGCTGTCTCATATGGGGCTCCTCTTTCAAGGTGATAGGTTGGTGGCAGAATTCATTCCCTTGTGACTATGATATGTTTGAGGACTGTGTTTTCTTGCTAGCTGTCAACTAGGGACAGCTCTCAGCTTCCTGAGACTGCTGTTCAGTCTTTGTCTTTGAACTACCTGCTTTCACAATATGGAAGCTTACTGCCAATAGACGCATGTCTCTCTGATGCTTTAGTCTCTCTCATATAAGGTAATCCCCCTGATCTCAAAGTAGAAGAGTAACCTAATTACAGGAGTTACAATCATTATCACAACAACTTTGCTCGGCCCCAACCCCACATTCAAAGGATTACTAACACATATGTGTATAAGAGAGACTAGAAAATTTAGAAGGCATCTTAGATAACTGCTCCCCAAACCTACTTGCAAACTGTTTTGTTTCACACTTAGATTCTTACATACACTGAAAGATAACCTATTGTGGGGTTGATTGTGGAGTTCTCAAGAATGTCATCTCCTGTTTGTTCTCTTTTCTGGTCTTCAGGGAGAGTAAACAGTCAGATGAGACTTGGATACAGAGTTGTGACAATACACTCTTTTTCAAATAAATAATCCCCCAAAAGCCCAATCTGTATAATCATATTGTTCTCTAGGGAATCTAGCTCATTTTTAGGGAAATTTTTTACGTATGGCCCTGTAGCCTCGGGAATACTCTCATCAAAGCATGTCATCATCTGATATTTAGGGATCTTTTGGTTAGTGATTTTATTCTCATTTATAGTGAAAACCTCTTACTAACGTGTGAGATATGAATAATAGAATGATAGGTCCAATCTTTAGGGCACTTCTTTGAGCACATTTGTGCGCCAGGTATTTGGGAACTTTAGAATCATTATTCCTGTGCACCCTCCCCAGCATGCCAATCTCAGATCCTCTACACACATCAGTGTGATCCTTCCTATTAACATGGGGGATAAGCAAACTAAAAATACTTCTTTAATGAAAGGACCATTTACTGTTGTGCAGCTCTCTCAAAGCACAGAATTTTCTATGAGAAATGACTATGGTCATCTCGCACAATGCTCATGTTTTTCAGCATTTATTCATGCATTTTTCTTCATTTATTGACCCAATATGTGATTTATCATACTCTCCCTAAGTATCAGTAACTCTAAGTTTTAAGATAATTTAAATAGCACCGACAGTATCTCTATTAGAATAAAAGTAAACTGATCTTCTTGCCTAGACTAGAATATGCCAGCCTCATTCCAATGTCAAGGCATTTTTACTCATTGACATGTCTGTCTCCAATACTCTGTTCTCATTTCTTTACATTTCATTTTCATGTTTCAAGTGTCTCCTATATGATTTTTAATGGTCCAGTGAGTACAATGTTGCTAGAGGCCTGAGGACCACATGGAAGATCACATAGGAGAAAGGATGAGTTTCTTAATCTCAATTTAAAGGCCTGGGATATAGTTTAAGAGTTTAAATATAATTGTGAAATAAAATTTATTTCAACTGAAGTAACTGCTTCTTATTCTCCATTTCTACTATATTATGGCTTGATTACTTTCCAACTCTCCTTCCATTACTGCAAGTGTTACCGAAGGCAGTAAAGTAATGTAATGATTAAGAATATAGACTGACCCAAGCAATAAGTGGAAGTAATTATATGATCATGGACAAATTTCTCTTTGTTAAATTAAGTTTATTGTTACATTTTAGGTATACAATACAGTTACATTCATCATTGGGAACTTGTACCTTTACATGATGTATTTTCATTCTTATTTTTTCCCCATCTCCTTATATTTCAGTTTCCACTTCTGTAACATTTCTAAATATCCTATTATATTTGTAGGAGTTTTGATCATTAAATGAGATGTGTATGAAATAATCTTTTTATTTCACAGGCCTGGCTACCTATGTTTATATTATTAGTATGATCAGCAATTCACTTCAGCCTCTTCTTTGCTTCATATGTGTTTTCTGTTAAGTTACATCCACTTCAACTTCATGGTTACTAGTTAATAAATTCTCTTTACATTTTTAAACTTCTGCCTACTCTTATCCCATGCTAGTAGTATATTATGCCTTTATTCATCTTTCTAAAATAGTAGATCTTGATTCAGTTACTATCTTCCATGTTTGGATAAGAATTTATATAAAGTATGGCCAGTTTTTATTTTCTACATCCACCCCAGTCCTGTTGTGACTAGCGAGACCAACACACATGGCCTCCCATCATAAGGAGTACTTCAGACACTAAGACTACATTGTGCTGCTTTCCAAAAGTATCCACCTCTTATGAGTGACACAAACATCAAAATTTACAGAAAGGTTACAAAGATGATTCCCATTAGTAAGAAAAGACTATAGATATGAAAGATACCTCTTAAGGGGAGAATGGCAGAAAACTAAGAAAATAAAAATGTGTAAATGGGACATTAAATAAGAAAATAAGGCTGATTTTCCCTCAGAAAAAGTCAGTTATGTTTTTTTTCCAGCCAGAGCCTAAAAACAGCTGCATTATCTGTAGACCACTGAACGGAGCTCAGTCATTAATATTTTACTCATGTACACATTTCATTTTGATGCAATTTTCCTGTATAACTAGCCAGAATCATTTGCAGGATATTTAACAAAAATGATGAAAATACTCAACTCCATCTGTCCATCATTTGGCTAATGACATTTTTGCATAAATTTAGCATGGGTTTAAGCCACCATTATTATTTTCCTCATTTTCCCTTCACTATTTGAATCTGCATGTCAAAATTTATTATTATTCAGATATCCAATCACACTGCTTTCCCAGCAATCAAGTCAAAAACAACAAAACAAAATTTAAAAGATTTTTTTCCTTAAAACTGCAGGCTTGTATAATACCTCCCTAACACAAAAACTAGTGGTTGTTGCAGTGACAAAAATCTTTAATAATGAAAATAGACTCTCAGTCTTAACTGAACAGAAGCAATTTAATTTCTTCTTTCTTATTAGAATCCTTATTAGCTCTCCTCCTCCACCCTGCCCCCAGTTATAAAAATGAGTTGACAAACACAGCAGTTCTATTCATTCTCAGTTTAATATATAATTTCTCATGTACAAAAAGGAGTGAAATGGTTTCTAAAAACACTGGTTGGTAATGATGACAGCAGAATCCAATTCCCTCAGGTTCTCACTTAATACTTATCTTTCCACCAGAGAGATAAGATATCAGGATTATTAAAGCTGACAGAACACCAAGTTTAGATTAATTACATCATAGAATTCAAGAGGAATTAGAAAAAGCAATAACTGACCCCCAAGATACACATTTTTAAATCTCTAAGGACATTCAGTATAATATAATATAATATAGACAAATTCAGTAGCTAATGCAATATATTTGAAAGTTTTGCCATGCAGATTATGAAAGATTAACTATACCAACTGTAAGAAATCAAAGGTAAGTAAAGTATATTAGCATGTGTGAATCTACTGTGTTCTAGAAGATATATATTTGTAGTATCATTTAATTCTCACAAACATGCCAAACATATTTCTTTTTAAATAAAAACAAGTAGAAGTTAAGAAATCTCCATAAATCTTATATCTGGTTAACAGCTTACAGAATTTGAATTAATCACTCAAATTTTAATCTCTTTTCTCTTTAGCACACACAACTCCAAACCATTGTTCTTGAAATGTTTTAGTGTTAGACGGTAGCTATTTTACATAGAAAGATAAATGTGATTAATGAAGAAATAATGCATAGTGGTTTTTTATGTCTTTATGTAATGCTAGAGACTTTATATATAAACTTGCTTGATTAATATTTTATAAATTTAAGAATTTGAGAAGTCTTTTGTAATTAGCATGAGGAGATGTGACATATACATCGAAAACTAAAAAAAATGATCCATGGGGCCAAGAATTTAGCTCCGTGGCACCACACCTGCCTCATAAGCACAGATCCTGAGTTTAGGTCCCGGTACCAAAAATAAAAAATGTTACAGAGTAATCTACTCCATTACAATTATCAAAATTTGAACTGCATCATTACTGCATGTTGGCAAGTTCAACTATGACAAGGTTTGGAATGAACCATAATGAAAAGATTCCTGAACTGCTAAAACAGATGTTACAAGTAGCACTTTTCAGTTCATCCAATATACTTGTATATTTGACTATTCCTATTGTCTGGCTTGAGGAGGATTAATTGAGCCCAAAAAGCATAGGAAAAAAATAAAGGTTAAAAGCACATATCTGATTTCTAAAGAAAGGTGCTTACACATATAAGAGGACTTACAAAAGATCTGGCCAAGCTCATCACTATCAATGCTCATCCTCAGTTTCCACATAACAATAAAAAACAGTGTAACTGTCTCAGATGAGATTGAGACTACTCTAGGATTTCTCCTTTTCCTCTTCATTCCTGCTAAGACAGGAGGATTCCTCCTCTGTACCTCAAATTGAGGAGCCCCCAAAAGGACTACTCATAGAGCTTGAAGTTGTCTGCCATAAAAGAGGCACAGCCTAGCTGTAGAAACTTATAGAAAAAAATATTTTGTGAAGAAACACTTGTTATGTGTTCCAAGAAGTTGGATGTAAAGAGAGAACAAGTACTTGAACTTCTCAGGAAAAATTTCCAAGCCCAAGGCTGGCTAAATGAAGCTAACATGGAAAGTGAGGGGAGAAGGGGGAAGGGGAAGAATAGGAGCATATCTACCTGGAAGTTTCCTCAAAGGGAAGTGCTGAAAGATATTTTTAAAAACTATCTCCAAGGGTAAGAGAACCCTCAGTGTAAATCAAGGGCAGAAGCTTACAAGGATGATATTGAACAAACTCCTAGAAAACCAATCAAATACCCACCAAAAGATGTAGTGTTGACTGTCTCCAAAGAAATCACTAATATAGGAATTATATCAAATTGAGACATCTGCCAAAATTAAGTGAGAGTCATACATAGGAAATTATTGGGATAAAAATGGGAGAAGAAGGGTTTGAAACAATGAGATACAATCACAGAACAGGTTCTGTCCCTCATTCTACCCTTTCCTGTCGGCTGGGTCTATAGCATATGGTAAGGCATGAGTTATGGTGAGCTGAAAGCTTCAAACAGTGCCAGATTTAACATTTGATTTAGATTAAATTGGACATTTTTATGTCTAAAAATGACCTCAAATTATAGTGTATTTCTAAAATGCTACCCAAAGGCAGAAAAGGGATTTCAACTGAAATCCATTGTTTAAGGAAATTTGAAAAAAATTAAAGCTATTTCTACAGTCTAGCCCATTATACAAATTGATTACGTATCCATAAGAGAGCCTCTTAGGCCTATAATTACAGAATATTTGCTCTGATTTTGCAGAGAAATTGATCATTTTTGTAATATTTATCATGTTCCAATGTATAACTGCATCAGACAGCACGGGAATGACTGTTCCTAGCTTATATACTGGCAACAATGAACAGCAACTGCTGTCAGTCTCAAAGCAAGGAGCAGCCAGAAATGATGTAAAAATCAGCTTCAAGAACTGTAAAATCAGATCAGTAGTCACCATTTTGCATTCTTCCCTTCTTCTTGCCTCTTTCCATCACACATAGTCAACTGGTTTTTGACAATGTCTGAATTAATATATCTACAGTAAAGCTCAGAAATCTTAATTTTGTCAATTCTTAAAGTGCGTTTACACAGATATTCCACAGAAAAATAAAATTTAAAAATTGTGTTCCCGATAATGATGTTAGAAATGTTGTTGTTCTTATGCCTCAATGTTTCTCCAACTTTCACATTTTATAATCAGGCATAAGAAAACATTATACTCAAAATTGATTTTAAGAGCAGCATGTCTTCAAATTTTCAGAAAATTCTGTTAATCATAATGATTTATTTCCTATATGTAGCATGTAGCCAAGATTTTGTGAGATGAATATAACAAATGCTATTTAAGGACTCATGAAAGTGGAACCACAGAGATTTGAGGCAAGGTCAAATCAGCTGGGCTGGTCTGGCTTCTTCAGGATCTTAGATTTTAACTAATGGATATAAAGACCAGGTAATGAAGAGAGTTCGTAAAAATTAAACTGCACAGATGGCAGCACAAAAAAGAATTCAAAGAAGAAAGTAATTGGCCATCTAGTCCCCAGGGTCACACAATTGGGTAAAAAAAGGAATTTGCACATTTTGCTTTCAGTATGTATCTGTAAAGGGTGGACAAACTGGGAGTGAAGGGGGGATGATTGGGTTTATATATGAGAGTGCTTAAACACAAAATATAAACTAGAGAAATTTCATGGTCATATTTTCCCATACACAATCAAATAAGGTGCATTATTGACGAATTCAATAAAATCATGAGATGCTATATATATTGTATAAAATAGCAGATTGAGGGTGTTTTACTTGAATGTCTAGGAGAGAATGTATGAAATAATTTATTGCATTACTTAAACTCTAAAATCTTAGATATTGGGGAAAATGAGCTAGAAATAGATGAGGAAAAATCATCCTTTTCTTTTTCACACAGGGAAATGTCCTGGCCCACATGAGAGAGTTGTGACTTTTCTTCACAGAGAACTCCTGCTTCATGCAGTGCTTACTGCACAGGGAATATTGGAAAAGTTGACCAAGGCTGAATATTAGAAAAATCTTTCCTTAGTAAATTAACCTCAATTCATAAAAAAGTACCCAGAGTGATATTTACTAAAAATGTGTGATTTGCAGTGATTTTGTTGCATTGAGGGATTCCTTTTATAAAACAAAAAGCAAAGCTTTTTAATATCTTGTGTAATATCTATATATGAAGAGAAGATTAAATTTCTTATGTCCAATACAAACTTTCACTAGAACTTCCTCCTCTATCTAAACAATAAATGTCTTTTTGTTTTTTTCTACTTCACTTGTCAAATATATTACATTAAATGACTTGCTCTATTGCCTCTATTTGCTAGTTCTACATAATTATCTCCCCCAATTGAAATATCCTGAAAGTTGTCTGTGGTCATTCTGTGATCCTGTGAATGAGGCCTCTTCTACTTGTTTTCACAACATTATATTTTACCTTCATCACAGAAATATTTGTTGAACATTTTATATATTCTAGCATTGTTATAGATCATAGGAATACAGCAGAAGCAAGAAATCTCTTGCCCTCTTAAAATTCATAAACTATTATACATGATAGACAAATAGCTGCAATTGCCTGGGAGTCAACGAAGAAAAAAAGGAAGAAAACCAAAATTCTTCTACTTTATGCTCCATAAAGCCTCCATTTCTTACTCATTTCATTAGAAACTGTTTCTGTCTGCAACTCTTATGCAGTTCTAGGTTTCAGGCTGTCTTTGATTCCAAGCTTGCTGATAACAGAATTGAAAATAAAAAAATTTAAAAAAAGACAAAAACAGGAAACTCACCATCAGTTAGTACTTTGAGCTTTCAGTCCACCTGGTGACATTTACTTATTATCGTCTACATGTCACTGCTTCTCATGAGTTGACCGGGACTTACAGTTTTATACAGTGGGAAAGTTAAGGTTGCAGGTCCTCGTTTCATTTAATGGGAACTCAAACCTCAACAGAGTATAACCTTTAAATTGTGCAGCTCCTTACATTTTTCACATCTCTCTACAAGGCCCTCTGAGACATCTATACTTTTGTGGGAAATGATTAAGGGGAAATCCTTATATGTCATTGATCATGGAGAAAAGGCCACCCTTTTAGAACCAGAAGGACTGATTAGTCTTCCTTAGAGTTTTTCTGGTGGAGAAATTCAACTGTAGAGGATCTAGAGCATTCCAAGTAGCTTAGACTTAATCTGTAGCTTCCTAGCTGACATGTTCTGTAGTGGTGGTGATGTTTGCTTTCTCGGATAAGATGAATTCACTATATAGAGCCCAAAGATGAATACACCCTGACACATTTTATGTTGAAAACTACATAATATCCTTTTGTAGATACATCAAAATTTATTTATATTCCCAAGTTCAAATGAAGAAGCATGTAATTATCTCCTTTGTTCGCAGGTACCTATTATTAAAGCTGTACTGCTACATTCAACAATTCTATAGTCATCATTTCATATTCGTTCTAATATATGAATTAGATGTTAAAATTCAATTTGATTTTACATATTTTAAACATTAAAATATGCTACATTATTTCTTCCCATTTTCTAAAATATCTTAAAAATAACACTTTTTGAGAATTTATATTTTCCACCAACAGTTCTTTCTTCTAATATTCTGTACCTACAGGTCTGTTACCACCTGTGAAATTGTATTTCAACATCTTATGTCCTTTTAAAATCCATTCTTCCAGAGGAATCATATCCAAGAGTACTCTCTAAAAATGGAAATAGTAATAGAACAAGTAATATGAGACCCATTAGACATTTAAAGCAAATAAACACTTGAAATAATGATTAGCACGACAGAGGAACCAAAGTTCAAATTTTATTTAATATTATCTGATTTCATTTAAAAATGTGTTTGGTGGCTACCATATTGTATGGCAAGATATTACCCTACTAGTCACTTAGAACAGTATTTTTGGCTTTTCTATCTTTATATCCTGTGATAGGACAGTTTTGATTCTACTGTGGTAATAAACACTAATGCTGCATCAGTGTTTTAACATTACAGACTTTATCCCTTGTTTATCATACATTTCCATTGTGGGTTACTGTGAAGTTTTCTAATCACCACTAATCATAGTTTCAAGCTGATGGAGATTCCAACACCTTGTAGTTGCATCATTTAGAACTTAAAATCTTCATAGTCTGCACACTGGAATGAAGTATATATGAAAATTAAAACCATCTAATCTGTATTCCACCAAAATTCTGTTCACTAGGAAAAGTCACAGATCGGCCAGGAAACAAAGAGCCTGGCCGATGTGGAGGAATACATTGTTACATATAATTAGTAATTATCTCTGCTAGAATGTTTGTCAAATGTTGAATTAAGGAAGATATTGTTTGTTTATAAAAGAGTAGAACATTCTATAGAAATGAAAAATAAATGGTACTGAATCAGGAGAGAAAAAACAAAACAAAACAAAAAATAACAGACTACTACAGAAAGATTTGTACATATAAAATTGAACAGAGAAAGTAAATTAAAACGGTGGATGGTAGGTTAAGTAATTACATATATACCTGGAGCATCCCCACCACTGGATGCTTTGTTCCGGGCCATCAAATCATGAGGACTTTTAAAAAATATTAAGATAAAAGTGATATTGGATAGGAGAAGAGAGTGTTCTTTCTCCAAGACAACAATTTTTAAAAGAACATGGATGAAAATTTGGAGAAATGTTTGAGATGGCCAAGGAATGTGAGAGTGGAGATGAGAAAATAGCAATAATGCTGCAACACATCGTCCTTCACCATTCCCCCGGGGGACTGCTCCTAACATTCCCACGCTCTACATTTACGAACCTTCCAAGAAACATGTGAGACAAATTGTAACTTCTTTGTAATTTGGAGTTAAGGAAACTAAAGGATTGACAGAACAATTAAAGAGTATAACAAAAAAATAAAGCCCCTCAGTGGTCATTTCCTCAGTCTACAAAGCAAGACTATTGTAACTGCTGAGAAAAATCGATGCAAGTTTGGAAGGAGGCCATAAGGGACTGTGGATTGTTCTTCAAAAGTCGCTGTAGGGAATAACATAAGACAAAAATTTTTCTAGGGTTTTGTAAGAGCATGTCGTTTACTCCAGATTTCCACCACAAAAGCAGTAACTGAGTGAAAAATTTTCAGCAAACCTAGAAAGGGCTCCTAAAAGCAATCCAAATTGAGATAACCATTTTTTTGTTCTGTTGGAAGTGATTGTTCTTTGTGGAATTTCCAGTGCTCCATATCTTTTTATATAAAATCAGTAATTAACTTTTTTAGTACTACTTACTACAATTGACACATAATTGTACACATTCATGGAAGACATGGACTGGCTTAATACAAGTTTTTACAGTATACTGATCAAATCAGAGTAATTGGCATATCAATTACCGCACATATGCATCATTTTGAAAATATCCAAAATCCTCTTGTCTAACTATTGTATGTTACATTATACATGACAAATGCACATTATTGTTAAATATGTTCACCTTACAGAATCATATAATACTAGAACACATTCTTTCTTTCTACCTGTAATTTTATAGTCATTAATATATCTTTTTTGCTGTCTACATTGTTACTTCTAATTCACATTTTAGGTAATGACAAACAACATGAGAAATTGATTCACAAGGTAGTAATATGCATAGTAATTATTTATTTTTTTTAATTACTTGGTCAAATTGTTAGTTTCAGAAAATTTAATTAAATATTTCATGGGCCAAGAAATTGATGCATTTAGATGTGCTATTTTTATCTTATTTGTTGATATTTTGTTGCATGCCATCTCTTATCTGTTCACAATTGTCGTGGATAATTATAAATTGAGAGCATTTTTCATAAATGAAAATAAATAAATTCTGTATTTAAGGTCAACAGTATTTTTTCTAATTATTGATAAATTTTTATTGTAACATTATTTATTTAAAATGTTGGGGCTAAATAAAATTCTAGTTACTGAATACTTTGTTTACATGATTTTTGCTACTCTCCAAAATCAGTGAAGACTCAGAGAAAAATATTTCTGGCTTTTCAAACTCACACAATTTCACACTGATAATACATTTTGCTGAGAACAGATGACATCTGTAGAAAATCAAATAATTCAAGGCAACAAGTTTGAAAGCACTATAAGTTTTTCATTTCCTAATGTCATATTTCTCAGATTCCTTCATGTTCTCATTCTTGCTTTGTTTATGTTGCTATTTTGGAAATAGAACCTAAAAACCAAATTATATTTTAAGATGTAATCTCAATTGGTAAAATAAATTGACATTATCCTTATCATAAGCCCTGTTATTTATCAATGAATTTGATAGAATTTTGAGCAAGATACTAAAGAGAGGTTTTTTTAAGAAACGAATATCTTTGCTATTGTTATATAGAAAGGGTTTTCTCCAATATTCTAATCTTACAACATTGGTCTTAAATCTTCTTACAGGGTATGTAAAGGGAATTGTGTATGGACATTTTTTTCCTAGGAGAGGGTTTATCATAATAAGATATTCAATTTGTAAAATAAACTAAATCTACCTTCTGCCTACACAAAATAACTTGATTAGTCTTCCATCTACTTCTTCCTTTCTTTAGGCAGTTAAAAATCAAGAAGACTGTTAATGACTATAGACAATCTTTTCCTGAGAGTATCGAGATCCTAGTTTTACTAGGCAAGAATTTAAATTAGATTTCATCACATCTATATGATATTTGGTACATGGAAAACTTTCTTCCCACACAAAGAGAAACCAATTTTCATTTCAATGGAAATTTCATTGGAACTTAGTTTTTAAAAAATTTTCAGAATAAGTAGATAGCATATTCATAGGCAAATGTAGAAAATAAGAGGAAAGGAAAACTAGAAGGAGTGTGTGTTTGTGCATGTTGCACTTGCCTGAGTTTTACTAAGTGCAAGGATAAGGTAGTAAATTGCTTTCAAAGACTAATAAAATATCTTAAAGTATTGTGTTCATTGAGATATAAATTAAAACCGTTGTTCTTTTAAAGCACACATTTGATAAGTGTGCATAGTAGTATAATCTGCAATTGTCTTGACAGTTACAGATGCAATTTCATCACAGAGAAAAGGTACTCCAAGCCCTTTATCTTCCTGTATCTAGTTTCTGTCAAATAATTATTTACCTTCAAGTTTATAATTTTGCTATTTTGAAATAGTTCTATTACTTTTGTTTCTAGTCACTGTTAACATAATGCCTAAAGACTCATTGTACCATGCATCATCAATCCCTTCATTTTTATTACTTAGAATTATTCCATTTTGTTAATACTCCACAATGTATTCATCTGTGTGTGTTCAGTTGATAGACATTTGAGTAGTTTCAATTTGGGGTTTTATGAATAAAACTGCTACGAAGCACTGAGTACAGGTCTTTGTGTGGACATTTGTTTTCACCTCCAATAGATACATAAATACCTAAAAATAGAATTACCAATTCTTCAATATATGTTCAACTTTACAAACTGTTAAACTCTTCCAAAATAGCTTCATCTTTTTTATATCTAACAGCAGTGATTGAGGGGTTTGTTTGATCTATGATGTCCCTAGTATTTTGGGTTGTTAGATGCTTTTCTGCTTCATTTTTTAAGCAATGTCTATGGGCTTGCAATGTTAACTCACTGACCTTTTAAATGCATATCCATAAGAACAAATAATGTTGACCATCTCATTTATCGACAATATATTTTTAGTGAAGAGTGTGCTCAAAATTTCTGTTCACTGTTGAGTTGTTTTATTATTCTATCATAAAAACTATCTATATTCTCTGGACATAAATTCCTTATGAAATATTTGTTGTAAAAATAATTTTTCCTAAGCTTCAGAAAAGCAATTTTTAGAAGGAATACATAAGTCAATAACTCATTGTACTATAGTCTAGACTTTCTATAAAACTACAGTAATCAAGATGGAATAATATTGGTGAAAGTATGATCATATAAAAATTAAACTATTTTGTTCTAAATAGACTAAATAGAACAAAGTGGATAATCTAGAAAAAGTCTCAGGCATTTACAGTCAGTTGATTTTCTATAAAATTACCAAAGTATTTCAGTGGAAAAATAATAGTCTTTTGACTAAGGAGAGCTGAAAAAATAGTATCCAAATAAAAAACAGTATACCTCTTATTCTAAACACAAAAATCAACTTGAAACATACAAGGAAAAGCTAACACAATTTCTAGAAGAAAAGAAAGGATAATAACACCGTGACTTTTATTTGGGAAAAGATTTCTTAAAGTAGACAAAATGGATAGGTTTCAAATTAACTCCAACAGTATAAGAATATTTAACTCTTTAATACTCCCACCTTAAGAAGTGAATGAAAAGGATAGTACTATATGCTTTATACATGCGATAAAATTTGGTACCAAGTACTCAATAGCTCTGTTTTAGTAGGCATCCCTACTATGGTAAAGAAACTGCTAGTCCTGGATTGAAGAGATTAAGGCTTAGATATAATAAGACAGTGTTAGATTAATTGTGATTTTTTTCTGCTTCTTCCTAAATATATCATGAAGTACTTGTGTACATATAATGAAAATGAAGATATTTATTATTCACAAATAATTCACTTAATGTCCCTGCTATGAATATTAAGTCACTACTTGAATTCATGAAGGAAGAAGACACAATTCTTTGGCTGGAGACCTTTGTAATAATATTTCAGGCAAAAAACCATAAATTTATAAAAATTTTAGTCATAAGTCAACTACATATGTGTCATGTATTATCTGATCGAACCTTCAATTTTTTAAAGAGTACATTATATGTTTTACAATTTTTGAACTATCATGTCAACAAAATTTCCACGTATTTTAGTGTCTCATAAGTATTTCTGAATCTTATGTTCTCTTTCTTGTCACACTTCCATTTTGCCATAATGTATGTTACTCTTCTGATTTGTTCTATAGATTATCCTTAATGTGTTAGTTTTCTACAAATTTTTTATTCCAGAGTTTTTATTTCAAGAGTAAACCTTATTTTAACCATGTTTTGAAGCTGTAATTTTCTTACAGTTAAGATAGTATTATAACTACATTCTAGATAAAGTACATTTAAGACTACACAACCTAACCTTACAGCCAACAGCAGAAAGTTGCCAAAGTGTTCACTGTATTCAGAAAAACTTGAGCAAATAGAGACTATGGCCCTCTCAATTTTCATTCTGGCTAAATTGGTCAAAGAAAGGCAATATACTGGGGAAAAAATTCCAAGCATATATTTCACCTCGGAAATTTTTTTTTTCCAGCTTGTTACAAGATCTCATTACAACTCTGGAAAGGCTTATGGCTTAAGATGAAACCAGGTTTCCTTCAGGCTTAGTGAAGCCTATTGTCCGGTAGGTTCCCCAGTTTCTAAAAAGCAAAGACAATTATACTTAGTCAGTCTTCACTGGCTAAGGTTCTGCCTTATAAATTTAGTCCAATGCCTTATTGCATTTAATACTTGGATTTAACGACCTTATAAGATGAGGGGAATGGTCAAAGACAGAACTCTGTCATCTCCATGTTTCTAAATTCAAATGCCATTTTAATCTCACCACATTTATTCTTTTTTAAAATTAATTTCATTGGTACATTTTAGGTATACAATATAATGAAATTCATCATTTGAGATTTGTACCTTTACATAATATATCTTGATTCTTATTTTTCCCCATTCCCCTGCACTCTGTTCAACCCCTCCACCCCTCCCTATTTATAAAGATTTTGTTTCCATTTTTTCAGTTTTCATATAAATTCCATTCACCTCTTTCCTTTCCCCTACCCCTTCCACTTCCCCTTCCCCTTTGCCCCTTTTCTTCCTATTTCACATTATCTATTATACCTTTTGATCCTTATTTACACTTTCAGTTTCTCACACCAGAGAAACTATTCAATATTTACACATGTGTGTCCTATTTATTTCACATAAGAGTATCATCTCAATGTGCATCCATTTAGCTATAAATGCCTCTAATTTCTCATTTTATATGTCCAATTAGTACTCCATTCTATAAAAAAAAAAAACCACACCTTCTTTGTCTAGTCTCCAGTCGATGGGCAGTTGGGTTGTTTCCATGTTTTAGCTATTACAAACTGTGCCACTATGAACATGGTTGCACATATATAGATGTGGTATGATTCTTTTAATTCTTTTGGGAAGATACCCAGGAGGGGAATAGCTGAGTCAAACGGGACCTCAAAGAAGCTGTATGTATATACATGTTTCACCAAAACTATATTAAAAAGAATTTTATTTTATTCTTAGAAATAAAAATGTATAAAATACAGTGCAGCATTTGCTCTAGAATGCTTTCAACAAGATGCCCAAGTCTAGATAATAATAAATGAGATGATTATTAATCACCTAAAAGCATTTCATGGAGGTGAAAAATACATTTTTGAACAAAATATGATAATACTATAAAAAATTATTTCTTATTGGCTAAATCAATATAAATTCAGGGTGTGTCATTATTAATGTGTTTCCTCAAAAATGTGAAAAGATATTAGAGATATCATCCTTGAAAACTACTAAATTTCCTGATGAATTAGTAAAATCCATCCCTCATGTACATTCTATCTTAATCAAAAACTGAAATATTTTTATAACAATATGCAGCCAAATTACTACATTTTGCAGTTCTTACTTTTCAAGACAATAGGATTATTATTTATATTTTTTATTTATATATTTTTATTTCACAATAAAGATTTGGAATTTAACTGTCCTGTTTTCTAAGTTTTCATCTCACCTCCATGTGACAATGTATTCTATCAGATCCTACCAAATGATATTCACACATACATTTAAACTATGCTTATGGTGGATTAATTAATAGTCAACTTGAGTGGGAACGCCCATCTTAATTGAGTCAGCATGGCTCTGGGCATGGAAGATCCACCTGAGGATTGTTGTCAGAACAGTTATAAAAGGAGAGGAGGAGGAGGAGATTTTTATTGCCTGTTTCCCTGGAGAAGCTGGTTTTCCTGATAGAATCTGGCTGTCCCTATTTGAGGATCTCACATCCTCAATGTCATTAGGAATGGCTGGTGTTTGCTTCAGGGGAGCTCTGGTTTTTGCTTCTGACTTGAGCATTTCCTGGCTCCAGTTCCAATCTCTCAGCCTTCTGGCACAGATCCCTCAGTCTCTTGGCACACACATGGACTTGCACGGACATTGACTTGGACTGCAAGCCCTTGACTGGATCCTTCAGATTTACAGAACACAAACAGATCTTTGCACTCTTCTACATTTGACTTTGTGGGTGACTATTGTAGGACGATCTTGTAAATTTACTTGTAAATCCTGTAAATTTGTAATCTTGTGTCCTGAATTAAATCTGCTCTTTTACAAACCATTGACTAGTAAGCAAGGACTACACTCTCCTAATCAGAAGTTTCTTAAGCCTGCTTTCAAGATATTCATGATTTGTACCATGGTCTCTTCAAAAGCTCCATTTAAATTTTTTTTTATTAGTACATGTTTGTAGTACATAATGTTTACACTTCTTGTAATGGAGTTGGTATATGGATGTAACACATCTTAATTCCTTATTTCATCTTTTCCCTCAGTTTACCCCCCCCCTTAATCTCTTGTTCCCCTTCCCATTTGAGAAAGATCTATTATCTGTCTTTTATTTTGTTCTTTATTTATAATTTGGGTTTCTAACAAGAGAACTCATGCGATATTTAAACTTGTGCATCTCATTTATTTCACTTAACATTAAGGTCTCAAGGTATATCCATTTTCCTACAAATGACTTAAGTTTGTCTTTCTTTATGGTAGAGTAGTATAGTACTCCATTCTGTATAAATACTATGTTTTCTTTATCCATTCATCTGTTGATGGATATATAGATTCTTTCTATATTCTCAACTTTGTCTTTTCTGAGGTATTTTGTCAATCTCTGTCCACTAAAACCTTAACCATTTTTAATCTAATCTAGTTTTTGATGCTTGTGTAGCTATCTTCACATATAAATAAGTTTATAAAATATTCTATTTTTGATTATTTTATATGTACTTTAATAGCATAAAAAGTTCATAGCTGTGAGAAAGAAGATATTTCTTTCAAATTTAGGAATAATTAAGTTTTGAATGTTTGAACTATAAGGTGGTAATCAGTTAAGAATATAGTCTGGAGTCAAAGTAAGTGGATTGGCATCTTTACTCCATACTTTCTTGGCTTTGATTCCTTGAAACAGTTAATTTTAGGGAGAGCCCAATTGTTCAACTTGAAATACGTTTATTATGAATCCATAATCCATACTTAGAAGACTGTCAATATGTTAACAATGAACAAAACTTATTGAATGATGAAGTAAGAAGATAAAAATTCTTCTAAATGATACTTTTTAGGGAAGTTTTACTGTTGAGTATATAAAGGAACTTTTCCCAAATTATCTGTCAATACTATTTCCACCTAATTTTACGGTAGAGTCAGGGTAAAAACGTCTCCTTTGCAAACTCTTTTGTAATAATTACTTGAACTATGAATTTTTTACTGTTTCAACAGATTGATTCTATATTGTTATTTTAGAATAAATTCTATAAATGGTCCTGAATTAATGCTTTACAAGTTTCCCACTGCCGTCATGGGCATTTTTCCACTGCCATTTCCCACTGTCATCCAGCAGATAGTTTCCAAGCTGTTGTGTACGGTGAACAAAGAATTGTGAAGTGTAAATCCTATGGGAAAAGAGAAGCAGTTACATCTATTGAAGGTCATGTGACGATGTGCTAAGAGAAGGCCTGGGCCACAAAAACCAAACAAACCAACCAACCAAACAAAAAATAAAATAAAATGTGGCATTAACAGAAAGGTGATCCCTGGACAATAGGAAAATAAAAAGCATTGCACATGGATATGTGCATCTCAGCCTATGTGTCTCCCATTCAGCCTGTAGGTAAGATTGACAAGAATGACTGACAGGCTGCTGAATCATTTAAGGGCTTTCTAGTGAGCAGGACTTTTACTAGGTGATATCTTTCCAATTATTTGACTATTAGTAAGACATGTATTGGACAAGGACTAGCATGGTACTAGCAACCTTGTAGCCAAAAATTTATCAATAATGAGCTTTAGCACTGGGGATTTAGCTCAGTGGCTCTGCCGCCTGCCTCGCAGGGGCAAGGTCCTGAGTTCGATCCCTGGTATCAAAATAAATAATAATAACTTAAAAGAAATAATAATGAGCTTTAGCCTCTTCCTAATTTCTCTCTTAAGGTAATACTGTCTTCTGTGAGGGTTAAATTAAGGTCTTCAGCTGAACAGCTGCTGGAGTGTCCCTGTCAGCCCTCACTAGGGTGCTGTCATATCATGTTTAGGGATCTATTCCTGACAGAGAAATTAAACCCTTTTAGTTACTTCTTTCACTGCAGGGTCAAAATATTCAACACTCAAAGTTAAAGGAGGAAAGAATTATTGTTGCTCCCAGTTCGTAGAGCTTTCACTCCATAATCAGTTGGATTCCAAGCAGGGTGGCAAGACAGAGGGACATCATGGAGGAGGAATAGTTCATAGCATGAAACGTCAGGAGGAAGTCAGCAAATAGGTGACAGCAGCAGAAAAAGAAACAACCCAAACAAGCCTTCTTTCTGTCCCTTATATTCAATCCCTTAATCCCAGCATCAGACATCCTAGTTCCAGCTACCTGCAAAAAGCCCTGTCTATGACCTCATGAAGTTTGAGTGGGGGGGGATCTAGATACAAGCCATAATAAACCCCATGGGTTCAGGCTGGCTGGGTCTCTAGCAACTACGATATGGATTGCCAGAGGTATGAATGACAGAGTGGCCCTGAGCTAGAAGAGTAGATCTCTTCTAATTGATCATATGGAGCATTTCAGTGTCACCATAAGACAGCTTGGAAAAAGAAATCTTCCAACCACAAGTTCAGAGTAGGCATTAAAGAAAGCAGATGAGTTAACTCTTTCAAGGCTCACAACATCTTTGTAACAGGATGAAATCTCACTCCAATAAGAAATTAGAATAAAGATGCCCCAAAGTCACATAGGCTTGCCCACTAGACTCCTGTGAGGTTATAAGGATATCTTTGTATAGAGACCACAGAGGCCTCTTCGGACATCATCTTTTACTGACTGAGCATCTTTCCTTGACCACCATGCTAGTGGATGACCTCAACCCTCTCTGGTTATGAGGGCAGTTCCTCTACTAATGCCAAGGGTCTTTTGTACTTCAACAGGGCTGAGAAGTGTTGAGCAGCTTTAGAGGCATTTCTTTGCCCAGTGCTCTTGTACTTACTCTCCTAAGATAATTTGACCTTTCCTAGACTTTGAGGCTAAATTAGTATATTTGAGGAGTGTCTTTTTAGCTGGAAATCAGCTAGATTTTGTTTGTTTGCTTGTTTGTTTGGTACATGGCTCGAACTCGGGACCTTGTGCTTGCGAGGCAGGCGTTGTAACCACTGAGCTAAATCCCCGGTCCTCAACTAGATTTTTTTTTTTATCAAAACCTTAATTGAAAGACCTGAGCTTATTCTACTGCTGGATATCTTTCCAGGTCAGATCAAAAGCCATTGTTAGGGTATGGAAACTACCTGGAAACTTTTTAAAGTCCTCAGAAAATCTATCGAACATTTTGTACTGTTGAATATCCATAACTAAATATGAGAACTGTTGAGAAGGCATTTAAACAGGGAGTCAGGTGGAATGGATGAGATGTACCCCAAAATGGGTTTTGTTCCCAGGAAGACTTCTGATAATAAGAGGCCTATCCCTGGGAGCATTACAGGGCCTCTCCTGGTAGTTCTCAAGCCTTTCAACCCCAAGGCCATGACCTGGTAGTGCTGAATTCCCTGTCCAGCTCAGAGTGTTGTGTGATAAAGCTGAACTCCTGGGGGAAGAAGTATCTGGCTAATGTGGGACAGCGGCATCTCTTGCTTTTGACTCTTTGGATCTCCTCCTTTGACCAGAACCCATTTTCCAGACAGAGTCTGGAGTGCACACCGCTGCTCTGCTGGGATGAGCAATCAAATGGGATCTCAAACTCAGCCACAGTAATGAATTAAAGAGACAGAGTTTAAAATGAGGGAAGATATTTTATTTTTAAAAATATTAATTTACTTTATTAATGATGAAATTAGACTATCATGATAGATACAAATTGACTTATTATATTCCAATTTAATATAAAATTTCCAAAATACCAAAATAGTTTCTTTTTTATTAATTTTATTGGTACAATATAGATATACATAATGATCACACTCATCATAAGGAATTTGTAACTGGACATGATATATCTTGATTCCTCTTTTTTCCCCTTCCCCTCCTCTCACTCCAATCCTTCTTCCCCTCCTTATTCTTTGTTTTCATTTTATCCTTCTTTTCTCATTTTCTGTTTTTCTTTCCTTCCTTCTCCCTCCCCTCCCCCTCCCCTCCCTAGTTCTCCTTTCCTTTTTAACAATTTCTTCCTCTTTCACAGTATCTATTATATATTTTATTCTTTGTTTACACTTAGTTTCTCACACCAGAGAGACAACACAGTATTTACACTTGTATGTCCAATTTATTTCACTTAAGAGTATTGTCTCTAGTTGCATCTATTTAAATAGAATTGTCTCAAGTTTACCCTTCTTTATGGGTGAGTAATACTCCATTGTATAAAAAAAACACATCTTCTTTATCTATTCATCAATTGATGGGCATTTGTGTTGTTTCCAAGATTTAGCTATTACGAACTGTGTTGCTATAAACATAGATGTATGTATATCACTGTGGTATGATGCTTTTAATTCTTCTGGGGAAGATACCCAGGAGGGAACTAGCTGAGTCAAATGGGACTTTTAACCCTAGTTTTTTGAGGAATTTTCACACTTTTCCACAGTGGTTGCACCAGTCTACACTCCCACCAACAGTGGAGATGGATTCCTTTTCTTAATAATAGCCATTTTTTCTGGAGTGAGATGAAATCTCAGCATTGTTTTAATTTGCATCCCTTGAATGACCAGTGATGTTGAATGCTCTTTAATATATTCATTTGTCATTTCTATTTCTTCATCTAAGAACTTCATATTCACTTCAGATGACAAGTTTTGGATTGGGTCTTTAAATCTGGGTGTGGGGAATTTTTTTAATTCTCTGTATGTATTAGATATTAGTCTTCTCTCTGAGGCACAACTGGCTAACATTTTTTCCCACATTATGGGTTGTCTTTTCAATCTGTTGGTGATTTCTTTTGTGGTGCAAAAGCTTTTTACTAAGATCCCAGTTGTTGATTCTTTGTAGTATTTCCTGTATGATCAGGGTTTTATTTAGGAAGTCTTTGCCTACACTTATATCTTCCAGAGTTCTGCCTATTCTCTCTTCTGGAAGATTTAATGTTTCTGTTTTAATATTTAGATCTTCAGTTTATTTCACTTTTAGTTTAATGCATGGTGAAAGACACAGGTCTAGTTTTAGTCTTTGGCATGTAGAAAGCCAGTTTTTCCAGCACCATTTAATAAAGAGGCTATCTTTTTCCAAGTGAATATGTTTGGTCCTTTTGTAAAAGATAAGGTAACTGAATGGTCTGGGGGTTGTTTCTGCATCCTCTAATCTGTTCCATTGATACTCAGGTCTTTTTTTTTTTTTTTTTTTTTTTGCTAGTACCAAGCTGTTTTTATAACAATAGCTCTGTAGTGTAATTTTGTATCAGGAATTCTGATGTTCCCTGCCTTGCCTTTGTTGCCCAGAATTGCTTTTGCTATTCTAGATCTGTTCTGGTTCCAAATAAATTTTAGGATTGTTTTCTCTAATTCTGTGAAATATGCTGTTTGGGATTGCGTTTAAACCTGTATAACAGTTTTGGAAGTATGGCCAATTTCACTATATTGTTCTTCCTACCCAAGAAAAAGGGATACTTTTCCATTTTCTTATATCCTCTTCAATCTTCTTTTTCAGAGTACTGTAGTTTTCAAAGTAAAGATCTTTTATTTCCTTTGTTAGATTGATTCCTAAGTTTTTCATTTTTTTAAATGCTATTCTGAAAGGTACTGTTTCCCTAACTTCTCTCTCAGTGAGTTTATCTGAGATGCTTTATTTGTAAGGAGGAAAAAGCAGAAGATATAAAGTTGTCCTGAAGCAGGGCAGGGGGTTCAGGAAAGATAGATTCTCGCAGGACCCCTTTTTTTGGCCTCTTTTGTCAGGTTTGGGGTCCTTCTCCCTGGAAATTGCCACAATCTGATTGGTTCCCTGGGCTATTTTATATCCCAGGCCACAAGACCTTAATGTGGATGCCATAGCCTACTTGTGCACATTCCTAGGTAGGCTTTGTTTGACATTTTCCCACCCATTTGTCCTTGTCAGAGCCTTATCTCTGGGATTTATAGGTTGGTTAAGACCTTTACAGACAAGGTCCCTTGCAGTTAGTGATTAAGTAAGGAGATGCTTATAAATCTAGTACAGTAATATAGTGACCCTAGAGTGACTATATATATATATATATATATATATATATATATAAAATCATGTAGCCCTCCTCTTTTGTCTCTTTTGTATTTTACTGAAGGTGGGGAGAGGTGGCTATCTGGTTGAGGACACCTTGCTTTCTTTCTGTTCTGTTTATCAGCTCTCCCTCTTTGTCTTGTTAGGTTTTGTTAATTGCTTCTTTCTAATCAGGATTTGCCAGAAAAGCTAATGAGGGCCTTATTCTAATATTTCCTTGCCTACAATCCCTTTCCCCTTCAGTCTGCATCATCCTGTTGAAATACCTTGTCTCCAGTTGAGAATGATGCGAAGATCATTTAAAGAAGCAAGTGATACTGTAAAGAGTGATCATAGGTTGTACCTTAAAACATTTTCCTTCAAATATAGCAAGGAAATTTCATAACCTCAGAGAATACATGATTCAAAACATTGTCCCATATAGGCTTTGATCTTTTCACATTCATATTTCATCTTCTCCAAATATTTTCCATTTAGGTCAATGAGAAGTTTTCTTATTTTTAATAAGGCATCACCCAGGTAAGCAAAGTCAATGGAAGGATGGGTGAGATTCATGGAATTGGCAATTCAAATAATTTTTAATTTTTTACATAAGAAACTCGTGGGCTAAAGTAATATTCTTTGTAATTCAGTATCCTACATCTCATGTATTTGCATGACATTACTATAAGTAAATGTTATTACTCTCTATTTAGAACTTGGCTTGTGGCTACTTGCACATTCAGTTAAATTCCTGAGGATGACAGAATATTCTTCATTAAATTACACCCTTCAAGATAAATATCATGTCTAAGAAAATGTGCATTAGAAAATTCTGTAGTATTAATGATCTCTTTTGAGAATGAGTAATTGTGTGTCACTATTTTGGTCAGAAAGATAATTTTATTTTCCACTTCTAGGTAGAATACTAAGATACTGATTCATATCAACTTATTAAATGCCACAGAAGAAAACACACCTTGAATTTTCAGAAAAGAAGTTTCCTGTCTGCAAATGAGGCTTCATGTTCCTATAAAAGGGAGATTTTTAACTTACAGTTATGTTAAAGTTTTTCTATCAAAACTTGTTTGTTTTGCTTTTTTTCTACTATGTCAATTATTTTTCACTCTTTACTTGAGATATCATTATAGGCATCAAAATATTGAACATAGGACTATATATATTAATGGTCAGCTTACTTCTCTGCTGATGATGGGCTGACAGGAAGATGGTGGAGCATACATAGTAAAATGTTTCGGGGAGAGGGGTCTGTATGTTTTCCTGTCTTTATAAACTAACTGACATTTGCCAAAAGCTATCCAACTATCTCTAAGTTACAACTCTAAATAAAATACAAATTACCTTTATGTAAATTTATGGATATTTGTGAGAATGAACAAAAGTATCCTGCTTTTCTCAAAGAACAAATAAAACAAAACAACAGAATTTAAATCATCTTAACTGAATAGCAAATAAATTAAAATATTATTAAATTAATTTCTAAATTGTCATTTGAAATTAGAAAAGAGTTTTAGAAGGAAGAAGAAAAATGAAAGAGTTAAACAAGCTAACAAAACCCCAAAACAACCTAATGTTCCTTGAATGCCCAAAGGTAGTGATGATCAGCTTACACACTATTGATATTTGAGATGGTCTAGTGGATTGCTATGAGGCTATTCTCTTTTGTCATTTCTGACAAAGGATAAATTCAACAGACAGTGCCATCAATATCACTACTAAAAACTTCCCCTATCAGCTGACTGATCTTGTTGTTATTGCTACTGCAATTTACCTTTTATGCCTCATTACTTTATTTGGAAAATGAACACATCCTGTTTAACCTTTGGAGAAAAGGACTATGTCATTTGAAATTTGTAATAGCTAAAAGGGGAAATGCTGGGCATGTAATAAATGCACCTCAAACTTGAGAATATTGAAATACCAAAGCTGAGAATAAAGAAGGACATTGGCTGAGAAAAAAAATAAATCCCAAACTAGTGTGATTTGAGTAGCTAAAGAGATAATTGATTGTCCCACTGAGCAAAGCTTTAAAGCATATTTTAAAAAGATAAGAGCAAATAAATAAATTAGAAAGTAAATATTATTTTAGAGAAGAGAAATGTCCAATTGAAGAATAATATTTAGGCTTAAAATATTGTTTAAATCTAAGTAGATTAGTCTGATATCAAGTAACCTAGAATTCTGGAGTTGACTTCCTGCATAGGCATCTTAGCTTTGTCCTTTGCTACATAACCATAAATGAGTTAGCAAACCTTTCTGAATTGTTTGGAAATCAGAAAATTAGAAGCCACACTAGAACTTTGTAATGAAGTGATATTGCAAAAAAAAAAAAAAAAAAAAAGTTTATTTAAGTAGCTTAGGAATAAGGCACCTAGCTAAGGAAAGGGCTTGCGATGTTGGATGATGACCTGTATTGATAATAATGAATATGAAATATGAATACTCAGTGAACTAGGACACTGAACCAAGAATGAAATTTCTCAGGCAATGAGTGCAGCCGCTCCCTACTAAAGGGAATTGCAGTCCTATCTACTAATTTCAAGTTTTGAGCAATTTGAAATCCAAAATGACCATTTTTTTTTTCTTTAAAATCCCAATCTTTTTAAAGCCCTGCAACATGCTAAGTAACTGGGTTAGAGAGCCTGAGCTCATTGGTCATTTTAAATTCACAGAGACACCCCTTGTAAGTACCCACTAAAAAATTGAATAATTTCCATGTTCTTATCCATAAGTAGCTCTGGATCAAGGGGCCACATGACCACCCATTTGGACTCCTCCTGGAAATCCAGGAGCTGCTCTGCTTCTTTCCAATAAATAGTCTCCAAACTTATTTTATCTGGTTTGTGATTTCTTTCTTTGATTTTGTGTCTAGGAGGTAGGTTTATACAGAATTAACTTTTCAACATGAGAAACAAATGAATCTATAGTCAAATGTAAATAAAAAAGAAATAAAGGGATATTGTAGCCCAGTTAGTGATGTAAAATTTTTAAAAATAAAGGTAAAGAAAATGAAGTATATTTAAGATCACTGCAACAGGGTAAAGAATTTTCATTGAACTTCTCTTAAACAAAAAGAGATAGAGCTTAAGTGAAAATGTACTAGGAAATCCTACTAAGGGACTTAAAATGATTAGGCTTTCGGTGTTTGATAATTAACATTTATTGAAAAAAAACATTTATTGAGTTGGGTTCCTATGCTCTATAGAGATTGTAACATAGATGTTTTCCCTTTCTTCTTGATTTCAAATGAAATATTTCCAGAACCTTGAGAAAGACATTCCTGGCTTATAAAACTGACAAAAGTTTGGGAAATACTTACATCTTGAATGGGCTAACTTACAACTCCAAATTTTCTGAAGTAGGAAAGAGGGGGTTAAAAACATTTCTTTCAGGAAGAAACCTCTATAAAATTTGGTCAAGCTAACTGGAAAGTTAAAGCAATTTTGAACAAATGGTAACTACAGTATCAGTTCTCAATTCCTGTTTTCTACGTTTTAATCTCTTAAGAATAATGGTATGCTGGCATTTTCAATTGGAAGAAACAAGACTTATAGGAAAATTAATCACAAAATATATGATGTTAGGTGTTACCATAACTATTCTAAAGAGCTGTTTTCATGTTTGAAGAAATTAAATTCTAAGGCATTCAAAACATTTGATTGGCAATCTATAATATTTTCATAATCAAGAGGTACTAGAGTCACATTGTTAAGAAAGGAAGAAAAGTTATATTTAAGACTATTGAACTTAATTTTGAAACAGGAAAAAATTTGAGTTAATTTTCTAACAGTTAATAGTCATATGTGATATGGAGATGTGGAGATAAATTATAAAGGTGAACTCATAAATTGCTGAAATTTGTAGGGAGTAAAATTGTTATATCAGAGGAATAATTAAGTGGCCTCAAATTCATACATTTTCAGGGGCCAGATCCCAAATTTAATAATAAATTTAAACTGAGCCTACAAGTTTAGTATTCTCCAATTATATCCTTGATTTCATCAAGAGTTTCATCGGTGTCTACCAAAATATTATGTAGACATAATGAAGAAATTTTAATTTGAAATAAAGTTAAGTGAAATTATAACTGATGTAATATTATGTGGAAAATATTACTGAACAATGTCTATATTAAGCAGATACATTATGTGTGATTACATATCCAAATATTAAAACAATCTAAATTATTTACAAGACTTAATTTATGAAAGAACAGAAAACAGATAACATAAAATGAACATATCAAGCTTGAATAATAGAGTAAAATTAATACATTTAAGATGAAAAAAATATGGAAGTCTTGAAACTAGTATGAAAATAAATTGACAACTACAAAATAAGGAGATATGGTTTAACTTTATGAAAAACAAATATGAAAACATGATTTATAGTTGTTTGTGAGATAATAAGTGTAAAGATTATAGAACCATTGTCATAAGTCCAAGAAGGCTTTCTTAAACTTTATTAAGAAAAAATGATTTAAGAACATGACAAGTGAGGGAACTTCTTTCTGCTGAGCAAAATCTAAATTCAAGTTCAGGAAAAGTACAAAGAAATACATATGGAGACAAATTACTACAGTGGCAAAATAACTCAAATTTATAACAAATTAAAGCCCACTTACTAAACATGGGATGAAAACAAAGATTAGGAAATTTGTCAAAAGATAAAAATTATTAAATATTAAACTTCAAATATTTAAATGCTCCATGTTCAATAATGCATATGCTTATTTTGTGTTCCTTTGTAAAGGAAACACTCACAGGAAAAATTCACAATCCAATAACGGAACAATTTTGTTTTTAATAACAAATTTTTTTTAATCAAATGATGTGAAGTGATAAAACAACTCTCTAGCCCTGGAGAGGTTTATAGATTAGATTGCTAATACTGTGGTATTTTAAAAGACAATAGTAAAGTATAATATTACATTAAGGTCAGATGACATTGTCTTCTCTGCTTGTGAGATTTGAGAATGTTAAGAATTATCTTTTGGGAAATTTCATCAGAAACAACAAATCGTGATCATGATTTCATGTCTGCCAGATATTTGTTTTATTCCACATATATTCATTGTCTGTAAGTACAAGTGTCATTAAATTAGAAACTGAGCCAGTAAATTACTTTTATTCCTGGGCTCCCTTGCTATTTCACTAATTCACAACAGTTTTGGACATCAGTATGTCTTCCAGTGTAATGTTATCATAACTAAAGGATTACAATCTTTTCTATTGAGCAAATTTTAATGCTATTGTGCTAGTCATTGAATGAACAAAAATGAATACAATATGATCCTTGCTTTCATTAAAAATTCAGTAATGATTAGGAACATAGTAAAATATCCAAATACTTGAGATAGATGAATGGAAGGATTATAGAGAGAGATAGATGATAGACTTACTATAGACATAAAAACAGAAAACCAAAGTTACCATTAAATAGGAAGAGTCCTGGAGATGTAGCTCAGTGGTAGAGCAATTGCCTAGTATGCACATATCCCTGGATTCAATCTCCAGCACTGAAAAGATGCTAGCTAGAGTTAATAATGATTCATTGTTGAAAATTCCTAAAACATTGATTCTTATCACAAAATTGATAAGTCTGTGAGGATATTAGCTCATTATAGCTCTTCCACAATGTTTATATCTCAACAGCATGTTGTGCAATAAGTATATATAATTTTTATTTGTAATTTAATAGATTCATAAATAACATTTAAAAAGTATAGGAGAATTAAAGCCACTGGGGCTAAATATAAAAACTGTTAGAATTTATCTTGTAATTTTTAACAGAATTTTTTTTTTTTGGTACCGTTGATCAAACTCGGGTCCTTGTGTTTGAGCAGCAGGCAGCGAAACCACTGAGCTAAATCCCCGGCCCTTTAACACAATTTTTAATCTCAATCTCATAGACAAAAGATTAATAATGGATTTTAAAATACTTAATGCCAGCAAACAGCCTTGGGTCATAATTATAAGGTACTGATATTATACAGAGTAAAATCAGGTATTCTCAAGAGAAGAAAATGGAATAAACATGAACTTTATAAGAAGGCAATTCTAGATATGTATCCTGGTTATGAAACCCATGAGCCATGAAAATGATATAATTTCTTAGCCTTAGATCCTTCTTCTACAAAACAGACAAGTATTATATCAGTAATTGGGGCCTCGATGGGTAAATAAGATAATATTTGTAATGTACCGTTCCTGGCATGAAGATACATAATGCTTTATTTTTTTTTACCGTAATTTTTACTGTCTCTGTGGCTGCTATTCTTGGGGGATATACTGAGTTTAAATTTTATTATAAGATAAGTTATAAAAACATAATATGAAAATTTATTTGTAATTAGTAATGCCTTATATTAGTTCATAGAATATTATTTGTGGATTATATTTATTAAGTTTGTTGGTACATAGAGTTCTTTAACAGATTTCATCTTTTATAAAATTATCACTACATGCATATATTACTACATCTATAATGTCTGATATTAAGTTTCAGCTATTATATACATAAAAGAATTCCAAGCGAGCCAATTTTTGAGCTGTACACCCACAAAAATGGGATCATTGTGTTTCTAGTTATAATCACATCTTGGCTCCATGATTTTTATAGAAATTACATAGAACTCTCCTATTAATTATTATACTTCTAATTTTTCAGTTTCTGTAGTAAGTCAGTTTCTGTCATAAAAAGCTTTACAAAACCAAAATATTCCTAAAGTAAAAAACGTAAAATGTAGATGTGCTCATACCCACTACATTCACAGCAAGCTATTTTCTCTGGAAGTCATGTCTCATTGGCATGTGAAGGACAGAAGCTTTCAATATTCATGATGGTTGACAAAATGAATTAAAGACAATGAATTGAAGACATGTCATAAAACCTAGAGGTTTTCTGAGTGGCCGAGTGTGCAATCAACTAAATGTCTATTCAAAGAGAAGACAAAAGGGAAAGAAAGCCTGCTTTACATCTTGTGCTGTGTATTTTCTCCAGCTCTGGCAATAAACTTAGACTATTGCTTCTGTGTTCATTAATTATTTATTACTAGCTCTCTGAAACTTTGAACAATGTCTGCTCAAGAAAGTACTATGCACACAGAGTCATTCGTCAAATGCAGATGTTAGCATGTTCCCTTGAAGGCTGTAAACATGAATGCCAGCTGTCTAGACAAAATCAGCAGAGTTCTGACTTATTAAAAGTAATGAATTCCTACATATACTGAAAAGAACAAGAATATCGTATTCTTGTAAATTAACAGAGGTGAAACATATTTTCCACCATATACAGGAAAAGCTTTAAGGATATTATATATATGGTGAAAAATGAAGAAAATATGTGTCTGTCTATTAGAGAAATATAATCGAGACAGGTAAAAGAATATATTGTCTAGTTTTTACATTACAGTATATCTGAAACCACTCCTTTGGCTTATGACTTCAGACTCATTTTACCAGTTACGGAAAATCAAACTTTTAAAGAAATGTCATTTTTTGCTCGAGTCAAGAGATAGAACTGTCTAATAAACTTTAATCTCTTAATTAATGGAAGATACTTAAATATAACTTAGTTATTAGCATAATAACAATCTTCTATCCCTTTCACCTTTACCTCAAGATTTCTCCACTGATCATTTCATTTTCTGCTCCAGTAGTTGCAACTTTTATTTATCCCTTTTACTACTGTTATTTGATGTTTGCACCTAGATTTGTATTAAAACTAACATGTAGTGATTTTTAAAAATGTAGTGCGCATAAAAAGCATAGGAAAGTCTTGTTAAACATAGAGATATTGATACTCATTCTACTAGATGCTGATTAAGCAGGTAAAGATTATAGGGCAAAGACAGTGAGGAAGAATTAGGATTTAGCATTTTAAAATTAGTTTGTCAATGTTCCAGACAAAAATAACTTCAGCTTTCCCACAAATCTACTTTCACTTAAAATTTCTAAAATGATATACATTTTATTCTTAAAAATTTAAGCAATATCTATAGAAATGTAAAAATAAACTGTGAAAATTCTCTTCTCACCTTTTCTCACCCTAATAACGTAAAGGTAACTCATGGTAGCATTTGGATGAATGATCTTACCTACATTTTATTTTAATGCACAGATGTGCATAAAATACAATTTTCTTTATGGAATATCGGATAAAGTTATAGAATCAGCCATACTCTAACCTTGGCTGATTAATATTAATATTTAAAGGATTATGTTTATTTTTCTAGATAAAAAATGATTTCTAACAGATTTGAATTTTCATAATCTCCTTTCCCTATTTTACACACTTTTTTAAAGAGAAACAATAATAGACATAAAACAATGTCTCTGTTTTGTCACTCACTGAAAGCTATGCGTATCAAGAATTTTTATAAGGGAACTGTTGTATATGGAAAAGACTTACCAAACCATAGTAACACTCATAATACAACCTTTGAGGTTCAGGATTTTCAGCATTCTGTTTGACATTTTCATATGTATGTTATGTTAATGCAATAATATTCATAAATCTGAAATGGAAATTGACCACCCTGTGAAGGGTAAAATGGGGGTGTGGCTTCATTTGTGCTCATGAAGTCCAATCCTGCTCTTCCTTATTCCTTTATAAATCCTGTCCATTTCTTAAAGTCAACCAAGTCTTAATTTCTTTCTATTTTGAAATCTACAATTTTAGAGAGACCCTAAAAGTGAATCCATAGTGGCCACATGCTGCTTCTATAATAAATTGGAGCCCTAAAATCATTATTAAGTTTGAAGCTCCTAGACTGAAGGTTTTGCCACTTTAGGTAGAGCTAGCAGCTATACTTATAAACAACCTCATCCTCCATCTTTGCTTGTCCTTTCTGGCTCCCATAAACAATTTAGTATATTAGAAAGAGTGCTCTGATTGTAACCAATGAACTAGACATAAAATTGAGTTTAAATCCTGGATAACTTATCAACTTGACTTTATGGAAGCTATTTAATAGCAATTTTCTCACATTTTTTGTTTCATTTTGTTTTTTTGGTGCCAGGGATTGAACTTGGGTCCTTGCACTTGTGAGGCAGGAGGCAGAATGATTGAGCTAAATCCCCAGCCCCTATTTGCTCACATTTAAAAAGAGTTAATACTAATACTAGCCTGTCAAAAGTCCACAGGAACAAAAGGAATAAATGTAAGTGATGAACTTAAAATTGTGCCAAGCACAGGGGTGGATATTAAACAAACAAAACAAAACAGAGATTTAAGATGACACTTGTCATCTACTAATTCTATTTAATTAACCCATAAAGGACTCTAGAAATTTACAGAATTTAATAGGGAAATTTTTGTATGAAAACTTCAATTGAAAAACAAGAAATTTGATTTGGTCAGTATAAAATAAAATAAGCAACAATAAACACCAGCCCCCAGCAAAAAAAAAAAGAGGATGACTGTCAGTGTAAAAAAGTTTATTGTCCTATTCACTGACCATAATCATTTCAACATTCTACCAAAGGAAAAAAAAAAAGGAAGAATGAATGGCCTCAGGTATCCCTTGCTCTCCAAAATGTTTCAGTGAAAGTGAGAAAGTTCAGAGGAGAATTTCCAGCTTGAGGCAGAGTGAGAGAATGCTTAGGAGAAATATATACAAAATAATATATAATGTATAAAATAATATATATTTTAAAACATTTTTCTAAAACACTACTAAAATTATAAAAAAGGTACATATTAGGGTAGCTATGTCCAAATTTGATCTTTGTTAGCATCAGGGAAAAAAGAAAACTAGGGAATAATAAAAACAACATGGTACTGGCAAAGAAACATACCTGAGGTTCAATCACCAACAGAGTGTAGAAACAACCAACAATGTGGGGGAAACATTTTTTTCTCAAACAAAGGTCTACAATCTAGAATATGTAAAGAAATTTTAAAAGTCAGACCTCAAAAATTTAAAAACCCAATCTAAAAATAGGCATCTGAAATGAACAGACATTTCTCAGATGAAGAAGTAGAAGCAGCAAATAAACATATGAAAAAGGTTCAATATCACTGGTCATTGGAGAGATGCAAATGAAAACAGCACTGAGATTCCATCTCACTCCAGAAAGAACAGCTGCTATCAAGAAATTAACAAATATTAAATGCTGGTGCAGCTGTGGAGAAAAAGGAACCATTCTCTACTGTTGACAAGTGCGTAGACTGGTGCAATCACTATGGAAATAAGTGTGGAGATTCCTCAACCTCTGGAATTAAAGGTCCCATCTGACCCAGCTAGTGCCTTTCTAGAAATATTCCCAAAAGAATAAAAAGCATCATACCACAGCAATATATGTACATCCAGGTTTATAGTGGCACAGTTTGTAATAGCTAAATCATGGAAACAGCTCAGATGCCCATCAACTGAGCATTGGATAAAGATTTTTTTTTATGGAATGGAGTACCACTCAGCCACAAAGAAAGATAAACTAGAGACATTTATAGCTAAATGGATGAATCTTGAGGCCATACTCTTAAGTGAAATAAATAGGACACACATGTGTAAATACTGAATAGTTTCTCTGGTGTGAGAAACTGAAAGTGTAAATGAGGATCAAAATGTATAACAGACAATGTGAAATAGCAAGAAAAGGTCCAAAGGGGAAAGGGAAGAGAAGTGGAAGGGGTATGGAAAAAGGAAAAAAGGAAAAAGAATAAATATGAAAAAAGGAAAAAAAAAATGGAAACAAAGTCTTCGGAAATAAGGAGGAGTGGAGGGGTTGAAGGGAGGGCAAGGAAATGGGGAAAAACTAAGAACCAAGATATATCATGTAAAGGTACAATTTACCAATGATGAGTGTCATCATACTGTATACCTAAAATGTACCAATAAACTTAATGAAAGGCCAAAAAAGGGGACAATTGTCAATGTAGCATAATGTAAATAATATATAGAGACATTTTCATAGTAACTATTTTCTACCATACATTAATCTTATTGTGTTCTCAAATCTACTAGGTAGAAATTATATTTTTCTCTACTTTGAATAAAGCAAATAAAGTGTTGAATGTCATCAAATTACAGTGATTTGGTAAAATCACTGTAAGAATTCTGTTATTTGTAATGATCTTCATAACTTCTTTCTTTAATTTAAACACAAATTAGAACTACTACTTTCTAAGAAAAAATTTCCATATAGTAATAATAAAATTGCTATGATTTTTGAAGGCATAGTATATTCCCACAAATTTGTCCAAAGCTTAGGAATTATTCAATATATTCTTTCTCATTGAATGTACACATTCATCCTGGAAATAATAAGACCAAAGAATAAAGTTAAATAACTTTCTCTAGATTATATGGCTGGCAAATGTCTAAGATTTGGAATCATGTTTGTCTAATGTTAAATTCCAAGCTTTCGAATTTGACCAGTCCCCCCTTTTAATACCCAGGTTATTTCAGCAGCAAGCTGATTCTAGGTAATCCAATTAAAATTTAGTAAAATCTATGTAACTTGTCCTTCATCTCCAAAAACAACTTTGCATCATGCTTTAGTTGCCTTTATTATATTGACATGTTTTCTCTATATCTAATTTGCTTAGAGTTTTTAATCATGAAAGGATGATGAATTTTATTAAATTTTTTTTTCTGCATCAATGAGGATGATCCTAGGCTTTTATGCTTCATTCTCTTAGTGGAGTATCACATTATTGATTTTTGTTTATTGAAAGATCCCTGCATCCTGAAATGAGTTCCACTTCATCATGGTGAATAATCTCTGTTTTGAGGAGGTGGAGAGGGGAATACTAACTCTCTTTATTTAAAGGAATGGTGGAAATTAATTAAGTTATGTGGATGTTTTGGTACAGTTTATAGAAAAGGTAAAATTAACCCCAACATGTAGGTACTGCCTTGGTGACCAAGGAAGTCACTCTGACTTTGGGAAAGTCTGAGCTAATCTATAGCTTAGCTGTCATTGTCACTATCTCCTAGTACTTGTCCATCAAAGAGGAGCTTTTGTCCTAAACCTGCATCTCACTGAGTCTGTCCCATATTAGGTAGTGACTTCAGTGTTCCTCTAATTACACACTGAGTTCCTGGTCAGTGCAGCTGATTGCTCTCTCTATTGTTCTATTCTAGTGAATTTCATTAGAAAATCCTATCAGGGATTTCACATTTGATGTACCCTGAAAGCGTGTTCCACAGTTACCCCCGTGATGGTCATTTTTTTTTTATCATTTAGTTCTTAATTCAAATGAGAACTGTTCATAGATTTCTTTCTTGATTTTTCTACTAAAATGTCTTTGCCAATAAAAGCCCATGTTATATCCACAATGTGTATAAGAGTATGTTTTCATGAGATATTCGTATGTAAAAGAATATTTCTTTAGAGAAAAATATATTTCATATTTCTGTAACTTTGCTTCTATTTTTTTATTACACACATATTCACTATATAATATTTAAAACAAAATTTATTTACTGATTAATGTTTCTTATATAGAAAGATACATACATAAAGATCACCTATTTTCTCAGATTTACTAGTATATAAATGTTTTCATTTTTCTGAAAAATAAAAATTGCTATCATTTCAGTACCCGATTGTTTTACCTCTACTTATGTTCCTTTAGATTCTATTTTGTGCAATATACTCTAGCAATAAATAAATCCTTCCTGGTAGTCAGTAAGATGTGAACAACAAAAGAGAAAGTTGTGGTTTTCTACAAGCCAAGTGAAGATAGTGTTTCCAGGGGAAATGATCAACTGTGCAGCAGTCCCTTACAGGTCAGTTATGATGTGGTCATAACAAGATTGTACTTAGCTAATTAATGAAATGATTTCAAATGTATAGGACATAAACTTTGTAGTGATATAAACCTAGATTTGAAAATTCCAAGCACCTTCATTGGAATTGTTTGTGATTTCTGGACCCAGAACTCCCAAGATTAGGAAAAAAATATTATTGCCTACTGAATGATTTTCACCATGAAATTAGGTGATTATGAATGCAGAGTCAAATGCAGCAGTATGCTTTAGGCACTGAAAAATATGTCATATATTTTGAGATGTGTAATTGCGATATAGACCAACTTTTAAAATTGATTTTTATAGTTTGTGCTAACCTACAGGGATGAAGACAGAAGACAGATCATTTATGATACATTTTGTCTTGTTACGGGCTACTACAGATAACCAACTAGAACTATGCTCTTTAAACAAGTTATTAAATTTTGAAATTCCTTGGAGAAATTGGACCTGAGGATTTTATTGTTTGTGAATTTTATTCTGTATTGACTTTATTGTACATGCTTTCTGTACCAATGCTTACTCTTTTGCATCATTTTTTTCCTTAAATTCTTTTATTGACACATTTTAGGTATACAACACAATTACATTTCTCATTGGGAACTTGTACCTTTATATGATGCATCTTGGTTCTTAGTTTTTCCCCATTCCTAGCCCTCCCTTCACCCCCTCCACTCTTCCCTATTCACAAAGACTTTATTTCCATTTCTCATCATTTTTCCTTTCCCTTCTTTCCTTTCCCCTGACCCTCCCATTACCCCTACCCCTTTGGACCTTTTCTTCTTATTTTGCATTATCGATTACTCATTCTAATCATTGGTACATTTTAATGACATTCATCATTGGAAATTTGCACCTTTACATAATTTCTCTTGGTTCCCATCTTTCACCCTTGCCCAGCCCTCCCTTCAACCCCTCCA
>NW_004624750.1:23316854-23334478 GCF_000247695.1 Heterocephalus glaber | reverse complement strand
TTTTCATAGATGTCTTCTATCAGTTTGAGGTAGAGACCATCTATTCCAATTTTTTGTAGGGTTTTTATCATAAATGCATGTTGGATTTTGTCAAATGCTTTTTCTGTATCTATGGAGATAATCATATGGTTTTTGCCCTTGGCTCTATTGATATAGTGTATTACATTGATTGATTGCATATGTTGAACCATCCCTGCATCCCTGGTATGAATCCCACTTGATCAGGGTGTATGATCTTCTTGATGATCTTCTGCATTCTATTGCATCATTTTTTAAATAAAAAATTGCTTTCCAGAAAAAAAAGACCAAAAGGTAATTTTCTAAGTAAGTTCATCAATGCTCAATTTCTAATCCCATGCTATTTCAATACTGCTAACTAAATTTAATATTTTCATATTTTGCATAATCAAAAAGCATATGACTAAGTCTTATATCTTTCTTGATTTTCAGTAGTATCTTTCAATTTTCATTGTAGCCTAATATTTAAATAGCTTTTCCAAAACCTATTTAGAGAACAATATATGTAATGTTTAGATATTTATAAAAGTGAACAAGTATCTGAAAATTGAGTGTAATATATCTGTTAAGGTCAAGTAGTTCTATGTCTTCTAGTGAACATTTTTACTCAATTAATCTATAAACAAAAAATCATATAATTCAATTTAGCTGTTTTATTTTTGAAATAAATTCTATACTATTGCATAGTGTGATCTGTTAGGCACAGAGCCTGCTCCATTGAAAGGAACTACTTCGTGGAGTTGGTTACTATGGGTAGTTAGTTATAACACAGACATTGCTAACTCACCTATATCTCCTACAATGAATTTTGATCCTCAGACATAAAAGCCTCATATAAGATCAAAATAAGAAAAGACAACTTTACTGCACCCATCTTTTTTCTCTTCCTGAAGGACAATGGCTCCTCCCAATGGGCAAAGAAACAATTGAGAAAAAGTAAGTGTAATTTTTATGCGGTCTGTAAAATAAATCCTCTTTTGCTAATATTAATAACACAGAAGGTTTGGAATATTCCATAAGAGTCTGCAGATTGTACTGTATGTTAATTATCTAAAGGAAACAAAATGTGAGTCATCTTTGAGAACAATTTTAACATAGATATTAATTAAACAGGAAACCAGGAAGTATTTCCCAACTGAATTTAAATGTGATGTAATTTAGGATTTTTATAGAAAAACCAAGTTCATAAAAATTGTCCAATACATTTAGTGATGGATAAAAACAAAATCCATAAATCCTGAGAAAACTAAAGCAAAAATCAGTTCCTTTCTAATTCGGCAGCCTGGTGAATGTGTAGCAGTCTATGAAGGATCATTTTAGTAAGAAAGATGAGAGAAGGATGTGTGTATTTTTCAGAGTCTTTTTCACACACACCAAAAAATTATCATGGACTTCGAAACTTTCTTAGCTTTGTTTGAGAAGTTTATTAAGTCACAGTCATTTTTACTAACAACTACTAGTTCCATTTATACTCCTCCAAGGAAATATTTTTAAGTAGAAGTTCAAGAAATTCAACTAGATGCTTAAAAACCATTTTTGAATATTATTTATTATCCTTCAGGCAAATTTAAATTTTCTATATTTAAAAAAATAGAAATCTTATTCATTAAACATTACCGTGATTTTCACCAGTGATATATAACTTCTTTGTTGTTACTATCCTTTTCTATTGACTAGGTTCATTGTTTTCTTTTATTTACAGAAAAAATCTTTTACTTCCTCTAAATCTTATAAACCAAATATTAGACCAAAATATAAAATATTTTCTTTGAGATTAGTAATCTCAAAACAGTTGCCTTATGAGAGACTTTCAAATTGAATCTTGAAAAGTATTTCTCGGATAGCTTCTTTTGTATCGATGTCCTAATTCCTATCTCTATCACCTCATCTCAAATCATGATGATCTTAGTCTTCATATTGCTATATTTCCCTGTATAGATTGTCCAGAGACTTATTCCAGAATTATATTATCAACATTTTAATAATATTACTATCTTTTTTTCTCTAATGTTATCACTTGATACAATTAAACTTATTACTTTGTATGTGAATTTCAAGTTCTAAATAAATTTTACTCTGAGGTCTTTAAATCCCTGTTTCCAGAAGGCAAGATAGTCTGTAATCAAAATAACTTGACAGAGATGTTTACAATTATGATAGTTTGCATCAAAGTGAGATTTAATGTAAGTTCACATTCAGCAAATATATATTGATATTATTACAATGAACTACCCTTAGTACTGTGGCCAGATGTAGTAATGGAAACAAAACAATTGAAGCAACTAAGAAATATACAATTGATCATCATTATTTATAGCGTGCATTTTTGTGAATTTGCCTACTTGGCAAAATTTGTCAACCAAGATCATTATACAAGGCTTTCGCAGTCATTCTACAGTTTGGTGTGCTCAGTGAGTACTGTGAACATTAGGAATTGGTCAATGCACACGCTTCCAGCTGAGGCTGAATAAGGCATTAGCATCTTATTTCAGCTCTCATGCAGTAAAAGTTTTCTTTTATGCTCTATTTAATGCCATGTTTTTCTCCTTACTATGTTTTTGCTTGGTGATTTTGCTCTTTAAATGATTCCACCAAGGGCCAGGTATTTAGCTCAGTGGTGCCACCTCCTGCCTGGCAAGCACAAGGTCTGGAGTTCTAGCCCCGGTACCCAAAAACAAAACAAAACAAAAAAGATCCCACCAAGTCCATGCTTCCGAGATGCCCTGTGTCCTTAAGTACAAGATGACTTGAAACCGAAACATACATGAAACAAGCCTGTCTGTTGACTGTTTATGGAAAATGTTGTAATTAGAGGGTCCCTGGAAAATTTAATCTTTATATTATCAAGAAACAATGTTTCAGTACTTTCCAATTCAGTGTTAACTGTGACTTTATAGAACATAACTACCGTGAATAATCTCTCATAAGTGGAACACACAGTGAAATTTAAAATATGCACTTACTGTTTCTGGTATGGCTTCATAAAGGAATGTTTTTGATCAAAGCAAGTTTTGTTTCTCACACCAGAGAAACTATTCGGTATTTACACATGTGTGTCCTATTTATTTCACTTAAAAGTATCACCTCAATGGGCATCCATTTAGCTATAAATGTCTCTAGTTTCTCATTCTTCTTGGCTGAGTAATACTCTTCTTGGAATTTTGCACAAAGTAGAGATTACTGAAGAACAGAAAACAGAAGAGGAGAAAGTAAACAGATGAGATTGATCAAGATGTCAATGAATGGCTAAAATCAGGATTCCCAGGAACATGGTAGGGTAAGTGGGAAAATAAAGGTAGGAAGCATTGGGTACTAAGCTGAGGATCTTGACTTAAGACATAAATGTTACTTTGAAGCCTTGGATAAGGAAAGACTTCTGTAGATTTTGGATACATTTGTTAATACTATATAAAATGCAGTCATTGGAATAATATGTCTATGATGTTCATAACAAATGAGTTTTATATTTATTCCACCTAGACATATTAGATCCTAATCCATATAAATTTAATATCTAAAACCTACAAACCAAAGTGATTTTTTAAATTAGGGATATTATTGAAAAATATTCTTGATAAACAATATATATTACTTCCTCTATAGCGCTCATCAGATTCAATATAAATAATTCAGTAGACATGAATTCTCTAATTTTTTGTTTTATTAGTCATTGTTCTATATTAGTTACTCTCAAGCATCTATTTGGATTGATCTTTGGGGTTTTATTTGGCTGACATTTATTGAGAGTATTAAACATTTTTATTACATTTTAAGAGATATGAACTAAAGGGATGGGAATAGAGGGTAATATTTATCACATATTCTTTTCTTTTATTTGCATGACTTGTTACTTAATTTTTCAAAGATTTATATTATTAATTTAAAAAGAGCATATTGTATAGAAGCCATATCTTAGGACAAGCTGTGCTCCTCTGTGACTTATTACCAGAAGTACCATCTGGAGATATGAAAAGAAAAATCTATTCCCTAAACTCCAATGAAAGCATGATTATCTCCTCCATGTGAAGAGAGATTCGGGAGGCCTTTCTAAAAGTGTATTTGAAACACTGAGGAATTGTCTATCCCACTGAAGAGCAGGAACAACACTTAGGGTATGGCAAAATTAAATGAATTTCAATTACTCAAAGCAAACATATAAACATCTGTAATTCTAATGGCAATAATAAATCTTAGCAAATGAAAAAAAGAAGTCCTAGCTGGCTTGATAATTGGATCAATTTTTCACTTATGGGTTGTCAATTACTTGACATTTTAATGCATGCCAAATATAGCTAAAAGTATTTTAATTAAAATAACATTGCAAAAACTAACCCTAAAGCGTTAATTGTAATTCTGATGCACAAAATGTGCATCTGAATATCTATTTACTGAGCAGAAGTTAATTAAAAGCATAGTTTTATATTGAACATTTACTAGGAAGAAAGAGAGGAAAATAATTGGCATCAGAGTCCACTCAGAAAAGCTAAGTAAGCTTGCTACAAACTTTAAACAAGTTGAGAATTTCATTAGTATTTTGTATGGTACCAGAAGTCATAATAATTAAATATTCTTTGTATATATGTAGAATTCATATGGCTGTTATTTCAAAAACTTTAATTTTGTTGTCATAATAAGTTACATTCAAATGATAATTTCCTTTCTTTTCAAGCTACCATCCTATAAATGATTTTATTTGGCTTTGTGAGGTAATGAATATTGTGAAGACTTTAGTTTTCTCTGTTTTTTTAACCTATGTTCTGAACCAGTTAAGTATTAAAATACAGGGAGAAAGGATAGCAAAGCAACTTTAGTGCCAAACACACACACCTTCTTGGATGTAATACATTTATAGATGACTTTGTTCACCTTATATGTTCTAGAAAGTTTATAAATTTGGGAAAACTTATTTTCCAAGGATTTAGAAGGCAGAATATTTAACTTCTATAATATATACTTATGCTTATTCTTTTAGAATAATCTTAACATAGAGGAAAGAAAAATGGTGACTCCCAAGGAACATTTTGCCAAAGGGCAAATTCTTTATACCAATTTGTGATCATTAAACCTTGTATGTTGACTTCATTGGATTAAGAAACACCTAGCGGAGAAGCACACTCCTAGTGGTGTCTGGGTGGGTCATGGAGGTATGACTTTGGGAACTATATATGGTCCCTTAGTCATTTCTCTGGTACTGTTTTCCTATTCTGCTTCTTGGTTGCCATAACTTTGCTCCTCCGTGCCCTGCAGCCATGATGTTTCTGCCTTGGATCCAACTTACCACAGAATAAATCCCCTGAAATCATCAGCCTTTTAAGCCTTTTCTTCTTTAACTAGCGGGTGTCTGGTATTGTGTCCAGCAAAAGGAAAGCTGACTAATACACCACTGTCCAACTGTTTCACATTGGTTCAGAGAAGACATTTTTTAAAAGGATGAAGTTCTAAATTTCTCCCATTTAGAACAATTTCTAGGTTAATATCATTCAATCAAAAATCATGAATTAATATCTATCATTTCCCATCAAGAAAGTACATTCCATGCTGTCAGGAATAAAGGGAGGAGGTGGGAGTGTTTGTGTGGCAATACTCTTCTTATGAAAATATGAAAAACAGAAAAAAGTTCTCTTCTAATGTGAACCATGGAAGAAGGTTGGATAATCGTGAGAGGTAAAAAGCTATGCTCAATGAAGGCGCAGAATTAGTATTGGAACTGTATTGTCAATTAGATCCATCAAAGTATGGTCTCATCTGTTTTTGTCATCATCTCCACCCTAGTGCCAGACACAGTGCCAGTCAATGCTCAACAATGCAAAGTTTCAACACACATTTTTAAATGAATTAATAATTTAAAAATAGTTCAAGATGATTCTCAAGAGGGTGGAACATACTGCTCACTTCTCAAGTGTCAGCTATGTAAGGTGACTTTATGTAAAGAGTACAGGATGAAAAGGAAGAAAGAATGACTGCTGTGGAGAAACCTGACAAATTCCTCAGCCAGGTGATCAAGGCTAGCATCAACTGAAAACTCATAATGATGATATATTTCTTTTATATAATGTGATTATAAAGAGAACTTTATCTTTGTACTCTTCCTCCTTAGGTCATGTAACTCCTCATTGAGAAAAACAAAAACCAAACAAAGCAAAAAAAACTAATCCCAATTGAGAGACATTTTACAAAATGCCTTATGAGAACTTCTTAAAACTAGCAAGCATCTTTTCATTTATCTGTTCATTTATCTGTTTTAGAAAAAAAAGGCTCATCAGTTCCTTTGCCCATTTTTCAATCTGTCTAATTACTTTTTTTGCTATTGAGTTGTGGGATTTTCTTAAATATATAGAATATTACTCCCTCATCAGATAAATGGTTCACAAATATTTGCTACCATTACATAGGCTATGTTTTCACTCTGTTTTTCATCCCTGTAGAAGTCTTTTTGTTTAATGTAGTCACACTTGTGCATATATCTGCCTTTCTGTATACGTTTTGGTGTCATATGAAAGAAATCATTGCCAAGATCAGTATTCAGGGATTTTCTCCTATGTTTTCTTCTAAGAGTTTAATAGCTTTTTACATTTACTATTTAATGAATTTGAAGTTCATATTTATGTATGATATAAATTAAGTGTCCAATTCATTCTTTTGCATGTGGACAGCCACTTTTCTCAGCATCACTTTTTAAAGTTTGTTCCTTCTCCCATGTATATTCTTAACTCTTTATGTTTTTGAAAATAAATTGGCCATATATACCTAACATTATTTTCTTTGTCTATATATCTTTTTATGTCAACATGATAACTAATTATTATAGCTTGGTAATATGTTTTGAAATTTTAAAATGTAATATTTCCAGGATGTTTTTCAAGATTATTTTTGCCGTGCAGTCTTTTGTAGCTCCATAGGAAATTAAGAATTATTTTTATTTATATGAAAAAGTGCCATCGGAATTTTTATGGCTCTACCATTGACTATCCAGATCACTTTGGGTAGAATCAGCATTTAAACAATATTGATTCTCCTATTTCATAGTTACAGGATATCTTTCTATTTATTTGTATCTTCTTTCATTTCTTTCAACTTATTGTAGTTTTTAGTGTACAAATCTTTCACCATTTGATTATGTTTAAGTATTTATTACCTTTGATTTTATTGTAAGAGGAAACATTTTCTTAATTTCTTTTCAGATAGCTTGTTGTAGAAACAGAATTGATTTGTGTATATTGATTTTGTATCCTACAAAGGAAATGAATTTATTCATTAGTTCTAACAGCTCTTTTGTGGAATCTTTGTGGTTTTCTACATATAACAATTATATCATATGCAAAATGGTCACCAGGTTTATGACAAGGCATTTGATATACTAATTATCTGGGAAATACAAATCAAAAGCACAATGAAATATCACTTTATACCTGTGATAGTCAAGACGTGGAAGCCATCTTAATGCACCTCAACATATTATAGGTAAATAAATGTGATGTATACATATAATGGGATATTTTGCAACTTTACAAAAGGGAATTCTGCCATATACCATGATATGGGTGAAACTGGAGGACATAATTCTAAATGAAAGAGCCAATTATTGAAGAAAACGATTCCATTTACAAGAAATGTCTAAAATAGTCAAATTCAGTGATTCCAAGCTACTACTATAGTTGAGGATCTTCATTATCTTCATATGGAAGGATGATGTGAAAAAATTTGAAATTAAACTTGGTACAGTTATTATTGAAATTTAAAAGATACATGGAATAAAAAGTAAAGGAACACCAAAAAAAAAAAAAAAAAGCTAAGCCAAAATAAAGCTTTGGCTTTCTATGTTACTCAGCTTTGTTTTCCTATGCCAAAATATCAACAATAATCAACTTACAAAGAGGAAAGATTGGTTTTGGATCACAGTTTCAGAGGTTTTCATCTGCAATCATTTGGTCCTATCATTCTGGGTCTGTAGGAGCACAGTGTGTTGTGGTGGAATATGTGGCAAAAGAAAACTATTCACATTGTGGTGGCCAAGAAGAAAAAAGTAAGAGCCAGGAAGGGCCCCCGGTCCCCAAATCCCCTCCAAGTACTGTACATGTTTTCTATGACTTAACTTCTTTGCAGTAGACCCCACCTCCTGAAAGTTTCACTATGTGCAAGTAGCACCAGAGGATGATGCCCAAATCATGTGAGCATAAGTTTTTGTATCTGTTCAATATTGAAATCACAGTATTTCCAGGAGAAGCAGAAGAAGAGGAGTAAGAAATGAGGAAAAAGGAGGAGAGGGAGAAGAGAAGGAAGAAGACCAAGAGAAAGAGGAGGTTCTTGTTTAATCTATATGGAAAGATACAATAAGTTTTCTACTTTCAGAGGTTCTAAAAGTTCAATGCACCAATCAGATTCTTGGTACTACTAGGGCTCTGCATATACAGTGGTAGCTGAGTGCTGCATGGTAAAAAGATTTGGATTAAAAATCTACAAATAAATATCTATCTCAGTGTATTATGAAGTTTCTGGCTTTCTATATGATTTTACTTTTGTTTTAAAATTTCAAGGCATGCTATAGAAGTTTAAATGAAAACGTAGCAGGTTTTAAAACACATGATTAATTTTAAACCAGAGAATGTTATAGATATTCTTTTGTTCCCAAAAGTTCTGGATAACAGCAATATAAGCACTTTGACTTAAGTGACTATTTTTAGGAGCGTTTTACTGAGCTCAAGTGTGAAATATAATGAAAAAAATTCAAATTTTGTATGAATATTTTAGTTAACATTTATATTATTCTTATCCTCTTCCTGTGTTTGATTCATAGATACTGCAAAAGTTAGAAAATTATTGACATTTTGTTCTGAGTTTGGCATTCTTTTTTTTTTTTTGTACCGGGGATTGAACTCCGGTCCTTACGCTTGCACAGCAGGCAGCGAAACCACTGAGCTAAACCGCCGGCCCGGGATTTGTATTTATAATTCTTCTCTTATTCCTTAATAATTGCATAGTTCTTAGAATCAGCAGCCTCTTAATTAACTGCAGTTTCACTGGGTATTTAAATGTTTGAAGCCGTTATTGTTGAAAGGTACCTTAGTAATTAGTCGAGACCCAAATCAAAGACAAATTAAATTTGAGATTTCTTTTCGTTTGTTCTTAAAGCCAAAATGTCAATTATTTTCATAGCAGAAGAACACAAGGGACATACATATGTTCAAAATAATATGCTGAATTTCAGAAAAACATGGATTAAAACATTACTTGAATCTAGACTTTCATAAAAAGCAGAACAATTTTCATCCATGATAACATACAATGAAAATGAAACAATGCACTTTGGGAAAGCTTTTTGAAGTAGAAATTTCAAAAAATATCAAGACAATAGATAGAACACAAGAATATATAAATAAAACTAAAGAAAAACTGCAAAATAAAATAGTCAAACACACATAGAGAATAAAATGGAGTCTTCAAGGAGCTGGAAGACAATGGAGTGTTTGTTGTTCAGTGGTTCCAAACTTTCACTTATGCACAATGAATAACCTCTAGAGATGCACTGAAATTGGACTGGATTGTACACCTTAAAAAATTAAGACTGTTGATCTCATGTTTAGTGTCCTTAACACACACACACACACACACAATGGGAAAATGAGACTTTTGGAGGTGACAGATACATTCATTACATTGATTGTGATGGTTTCACAGGTGTATGCATATATACAAACTCACCAAATTGTATACAGCAAATATGTGCAGTTTATTCTTCCATAAAGCTGTTTTTAAACCATCAAGGTCATAAAAATAAGGAAGGTCTAAGAAATTTTCACAGCTAAGAGGGCCTAAGGAAATATAGAGAAAGGCAAAGTACCATGAATGGGAGTGTAGAAAAGAAAGAAAAAGGGAGATAAATCTAATGAAATCTGAGTCATGTATGCAGTTTAGTTATAACAATGTGTCTACGTTGGTTCACTAGTTTTTACAAATGTCACATAACAATATGAGCTTAATGATACCACAAACCAGGGACAGGATATGTCTACAATCTAAACTTTTCTGTTAATCTAAAATGGTATAGGATAAAGTTTATTTTAAAACAATTACAAAAACACAAAAAATCATGTTCAAGATGATGTTATAAGAAAGAGAACAGTGTAATTATATTTTAAATGGGCATACCATTAAGTTTTTTTATGTTCTTAATTTTTCGAGGATTCCATGGATTATTGCTAAGAAAATATCTTGGACCTTTTAGCGGAGAAAACCAGGAACATATGAGGAAGAAAATGTTGCAGTTTGTAGTCATGTAAATATGGAAGATTGCTAGCAGAAAGTCATTTGGTGTACTCTTGGAAAAAGTTAATTTTTTAAAATGGTTTATTCCTCAAGGTTCTGTATCCATTTTTCAAGTTAATTGTATTTATTTAGAAAAATTTTAATACTAATTTTTGAATTTTTCCCTTTCATTTTCTTTCATAAACAAGCAAACTAAGCTGAGAGTGGTGGCTCACGCTTGTAATCAAGCACTGGGGAGGCTAAGGCAGAAGGATTGCCACAAGTTCAACACCATTGCAGGTTACATAGTTCAAGGTCAGCTTGTACTGCAAAGGGAGACCCTGTCTCAAAAACAAAAAATAAAACAAAAACAAAAATAAAGCAAGTTACACTTTAGGTACTAAAGGTTAACTACTTCTTTTAAAGTTGGTTACTATGAGAGTCAAATTATAACACTTAAATTGTGACTACTAAAATGAAGGTCAAATTTACAGTTATGTTCAAAAAGTACCATTGTTTGCAGGACTTGCTATTTTTTAAATCAGTAGTTTTCTGTTAGAAGTTGTCTCTCCTCTTTTTGAAAAGAAATTTTTAGTTTATTTTTAGATGTACTGAAAAATTTCAAGGTTGAATCTTTCTATTTGCTCCCACACCACCCAGTTTCCTGTATGATTAATATTAGTAAGGTGTCTTATTCATAGTTGATAAACTATGATAAGACCTTATTAATTAACTTGTGATTAGTTTTTCTCATGATTAGTATACACGTTCATAGAAAGAAAATGATAATAAACCTGTGGTTCTCATCACTCCATATCAAGCATACATATTAGCAATGTGACTTTTCACCCTTGATGTTATCTCTTGTCACCTGGCTTAGGAAGTGTGTGTCAGCTGTCTTCACTATGAAGTCATTCTTGTCCCACTTTCCGAACTGCATTCTTCAAGGGAAATCATTTTGTGCAGACCCCCCATAGGGAGCAGTGAGTTATGCAACTCTCTTTGGGGATGTAGTATCTACATAACATCTTCACAGCAGATTTGTCTGTTCTACAGTCGTTATATCAGAATGGATTTACAGATATTTATTTTATATTTTGGTTTATAATTTTATAATACAATATTTTGTTACCCAAATAGTTCTGCCTTTGGCCAAAGAAGCTCTTTTAATTTGGCTGTTCTGTCCCTTTCACATGCACCTCCCCATCATTTGGGATTTTTTTCCCTTGAACTATGTACTTAATTTACATCGTGATATGATGCTGTAGGGTGGCTCTATGTATAATTGCGACCAAATTTTTTAAAGGAAAAAAGATTTCTTAAAAAGGATAGAGTCACCTTTAATATATTCAGCAGTGTATCAAGGACCTAAATTAGTTTTTAAACTAAACCAATTTGTATTTGACCCAGACTTATCTTGTACTTATGTTGTCTAACAAAATTTGTAAAGTTATAAAAATTGACTATTTAACATCAATATTACTTAGTTTATTTATAGTTGTTTACGCTAATGTTGAATAGTTTCTCTGGTGTGAAAAACTAAAAGTGTAAATAAGGATCAAAATGTATAATTGATAATGTGAAATAAGAAGAAAAGGTCTAAAGGAGTAGGGGAAGGGAGAGGGAGAGGGAAAAGGAAAGAAGGGAAAAGAAAAAATATGAGAAAAGGAAAAAATGGAAATAAAGTCTTTGTAAATAGGCAGGGATGGATGGGGTAAAGGGAGGGCAGGGGAATGGGGAAAAAATAAGAACCCAGATACATCAGGTAAAGGTACAAGATCCCAATGATGAATGTAACTGTATTCTATACCTGAAGTGTACCAATAAACTTAATGAAAAGGGTAACTTGAACAAAAACACATTAACATAAACATACACACTTTGCCAGTTGTTTAAATCATGAGAAGGATTTCTTCTCCCTAACTCTACTTATACAAACCTAACATTTCCTTTGTATACACACCTATTTGCACTCTCAATTCATATGATTTAGTAAACTGTAACTGCTCATTCCAAAGTATAACTCTGACTTCTGTATGTGAATCGGTCTATTTAATGTCCCTGGTTACTTTTCAGATATATGAATATTGCTAAAAACAAAACAGGATGTGATAAGGTTTTGCTGAAGAATATCAACAGAAAAAAGTGAGTATTAGATACTAAGTAGACATAAGGCTTGTGTCAGCAGGCAGAAAAGAAGCAAACACTAAACAAGCAGAGATGCAAGAGACTGAATGTGAAATGGAAAACTAATGATATATTTTGAGCCCAGTATTGAACTACATTTGAAGTTAGTCCTCTACTCTTTAAATTTTAAATATATAAATTAATATAAGACCTTTTTATCAGTGGCTGGTATTATGCAGTAAAGATATTGGCACAATGTAGAAGTTGTAAGAACTAGATTAGAAAAACCTGTATCTAATTCTGCTATTATCTAGTTAAATGAAGTTAGTCAAGTCACTTAGTCTCTCTACATATGTAAAATAAACACCTACCTTGTCCCAGATCCTGCTGCATGTCATCATGGACATTCTTACACATATGTTGTTTACAATAATTTGACTGTTAGAGTGATAGTCTTTTAGAAACAATTTAAAAATTGTTCATTGAGGGCTGTGTGGTATAACTCTATAGTAGAGCATGTTCTTAGCATGTACTGGTTCTGGGATCAATCCATCCATAGGTGGATAAAACAGTACAAGTAATTAAGTAACTGATGTAAATTATAGATTTTAAGTTGAAGCCCATGTAAAATTTTAATTAGTAATATAAATTTGATTTATTAGAATTTTATATTTAGTTTTTAATTGTTAGTCTAGAGAACTGAAGTGCTTTAAAGCATATAATAGAATACATTTATAACTTCATTGTTTACAAATTAAAGATGCATAATTAAGTTTGAAAACAAGAGCAAACATAATTAAATAATGATTGAAATGCAATAAACTTATTAATTATCAGCAGAATAAAATTTGTAGAATAAGTTGCAGGAACAAAACAGGTATAGTTTTCTAATTTCAACAACTTTAGTATTTAGTTTTAACACTAAAAGTATTTATTTTTATTGTCCACATCATAGGTTTTTCAGTTTTTTTAAATTAGTGAATGCATAAAAGATGTTCAGTATATCTGGCCATTAGAGAAACAGTGATTACAACAACACTGAAATTCCTTCATACTCTCTAGAAAGAGTGACCATCAATCAAATAATAAGGTGCTGGTGTGGCTGTGGGATAAAAAGAAACCCTTCTACACCATTGTAAATGTAAACTAGTACAATCATTATGGAAAATGATGGAGACTCCTCAAAAGAACTAAAATTAGAGATCCCCCTTCCAGCTGTCCTCACAAAAGAGTTAAAGACATCAAATTCTTTTGAGTAATCTTTTCCCTATGTAAGACTCATTTATAAGTGTACCAAAAATCTCATGTCAAGGTCACCCACAATATTTACCCACAATGGTCCTTTATTGACACTATAATGATAAAACTATATCTAAAGCATGCTCTTTGCTTTTATCTATTTTTTTGCTAATAAGTAATATGGTTACATGGTTAAAAATAAAAATTTGACCTACCTTAGAAAATATATGATGAAAAACATATCCTTCATTCAATTTCTTCCTAAACTCTTTTCACCAAAGACAGTGTTCTCAGTTATTTATGGTTCTTCCATTCTCCAAAGACATTTTGTACATATATATATTTTGTTTGTATGAATAGTAAATAGTACTATATTATATTTGTTTCACTTTATTCATCACTATGTCAATATGTACAGAAAACCTCATTTAAAAAACGGTCTGCTAGTATTTCAGGGTAAATTTATATTTTTAAAATAATTCTCTGTTGATAGCTTCATTAATTTACTTGTTTTTCTTTCTTTGCTATCATAAAACTTAATGGGTATATAAGGACATTGATATTATCATACATGTCCATGTATACATGCAGAATAAATTACTAGAAGCAGAAAGCTGGGTTAGTAGGCACAGTTATTTTTAATTCTGAAAACTATCGTAAAATTTTCCTCCGTAGATATTATTGTGATTTAGACACCATCAACTTTACCAGCTACAGATAAAGACTTACAAAAAAGTTTAAACTCAATTTTCCACTGATTTTGATGGCTATCAAAATACTCTCTAATATATTTAATCCATTCAAAATTAATAAAATCAATATTAAAACTTGTAATAACTACTGAGAAACTACTATGCGTGAAGCACTCTTGACATGTTTTCATACCCACAGTCATATTAATCCTTAAGAATAAATCAGAGTCTCACTTATTTTTTTATACATAAGAAACTAGAGAGTGAAGAAGTTCCTAAGGTCAGATAGCTAGAAACTGGTGAAGATTGTGGTCAGTTCTTAGCATCAATAGGGTCATTTATTAGTCAGAAATGCTGCTATATTTAATGTATAGTGCAAATAATAAGTGTAATTAGTACAGTTATAATTTATACTATACTGTATAGTCAGGTTATATTTGTGCCACATCCATGTTTTCTTCCCACAGATACCCTCTCTGGTCCCAGGAAGAGACCAGGGTTTTCAAATATCTACAGTAAATATAGTCAGGTTATGGTAAGAATAACTTCAAAATCTGAGTTGCATTAGAAGGTATTGTTTGTTTTTGTTCTGTGCAGTACATTGCAGATTCTCCAGGGTAGCTCTCCCTCCAATGTACATTGCCCCACCTCCATATCCGCAGGTGCTTCCCTAATCAGTAAAGCAGGGGAAGATAATACAGTATAATTTTCTTTAAATGGTATGGAGTCACCACACAGCACAAGGAAATAGAAACCCTCTAATGCTGCTGCAGATGGTGATAAAATACCTAACTTTATATATAGCATATCCCTGTACAAAACACTGTTCTATGGACTATGCACACAATTGATGTGACACTATGAACACTAATATTATAAGCCTACTTTTACCATTGAGGGGCCTGGATGTTATATTTCCTCATTTGGAGATTAAGTTATACACAAAAGTGATTGCATAATATACTTTCATCTTTCAAATTTTCAAATATAAAAATATGTGAATGTATATGTCTGTGAATTATTTTTAAACTCCCCACAGAATACTCAAACTCCAGCTTGTACTTTTTTTTTTGCAAAGTTGGCCAAAATGAAGTAACGTTGAAGGAACTACTTAATCCTACTTCATTGATGTGCATAATCATAACTAGTAAGCAGAAGGAATGTACAATATTGAGTCAGCAGAAACTGGCTTTAGTCTTGGTTGACTAATTTTTCATTTCTACTCATACTTACATTGGAATCTTTATCTTTATATCAGCCAGTAATTAAAGTAAAATTTAGGTAAAAAATAGCTAAGCCAAAACATGACTGAGGCACATATTTTTATTAATTTTATACCAGCAGAGATAATGTATGGTCCCTGAGAAGATGACATAGGACTTGGTACCAATATAAACTTCCACAGAACTTAAGTACACTGCTTAAGTTTAATTTACATGCATTTAATAAATTAAGCAATTGTTAAAGTTAATCAGCTATTGTTACAAAAATATTTGTGTCTATTTTAGTCAGAATGATAATAAAAGAGGAAAAACATTGAATACTTTCATGAGTTCACTTTGAGAGTAAACAGTTTAAGTCTATATTAGCTTGAAAATTTGCCACAGTAAAAAGGAATAAAGAGATGGAATGTCAACCAATTTAGCATGAGTAAATATGCAATTTTCAGAGGTTTTTATGATGTATTAAAGGCTGTGAGATAAAAATTTAAAGAAAAATTACCAGAAGAAAGAAAAAACAAAAATGTAAAATTATTTTGATTATGTGATTTTAATGTCTTCAGCTAAGTAGTTTTTGCAATGCTTATAGTCTGAAAATAATTTTGGACAGTGCAAAAGCACAAGTATTGAATGGCCTAAATCTACTTGAAGTTCACTTTAACCTTCGTGAAATCAAATGCTTGTGTTTTGTGCTTGCAGAGAATAAATAAGGGAACAGCATTGATTTATAACAACCCATACCATATTTTTCTACTAAAAAATTTGTACTTTAGCATAGTAGTAGCCATCTGTGTGACTCAGTGCCTGTGCAGGTGGATACAGGAAGCAATCTTTGTGTTTCCTTACTTGGTATGATGGATGGATGGTAAGGTGTGTGCATGTGTGCTAAACTGTTAAATCTGGATTTTTACTCACATTATGTTCCATCTAACAAATTTTGCATATGTTTACCTGAGCATCACAGGGGTAAATTACACTCACATCATTCTTCTTTTAGGAAAACATGTATTTTATCATAATGGAATGTGGGTGTGACTCACAGTTGCTGCACCTGGGGAAAGAAAAAAACCCATTTGTGCATTCACCCGCTTGGCAGACAAATGGCAACATTGGTACAGGAGCTCCAAAGCAGCAACAAGGGAGTTTGGCCCATGAAATGCTCATTGATAAATTTCTGTGAATTTAGGATTTATTTTTTTTAAAGCTTTCTTTTGATTTTTCTGGTAGAAGTAGCCTAATTCAGTATAAATGGCACATGAAAAATCAGATTTGCAAGTTTTAGAGGAAGTCAAAGGTGAATAACTGAATTATTCATGCTTAGATGATGAATATGATAATGACTTTGACGTTGGTCCTGTGAAGCAAAGTTTCTATGACAGTGCAAGAATTGTCTGATACAGACACAGGGAATACAGATCTCCTTGATTCAGATGATGAAGAAAACAGCAACATGAGTGCATATTTGACTAGTCAAAATGTTGCAAGATGGGTACACAACCAAACGGAATGATTCAATGTTAAAACTAGGTCTGAAAATACAGTAAGGATCTTGGCAGGGGTGAAACCTATTAGACAGAATGCCAAAACTACAATTCAAAGTTGGCAATTGTAACAGACAAAATGCTAAGATGTTGTGAAATACACAAAGGAAGAAATACAAGTAAAATGTTCTGTATGCATCTATAGCCATAATCAAAAATGTAATCACTAGCCAGAATAAAAGCATTCACAAATCTGCTCTACTTAACAAAGATTTCTCATGTTAACTGCAGGAATGTAAAAGAATAATGGAAAAGTGATGGGTCAAGATATGCCATAAAAATTTACTCCTTTGTGATGCAAAGACTTATTATGTTTTCAATTTAGAAATTTATCCTACAACTCAACCACAGGTCCTTATTTGTACAGTAATAAACTGAATGATACTGTGAACAGACTTGTTCCCATTACCCAAACTAATTTTTTTTTATTAAATTCTTTTATTGGTACATTGTAGGTATACAACACAATTACATTTCTCATTGGGAATTGTACATTTACATAATGCATCTTGGTTCTTATTTTTTCCCCATTCCTAGCCCTCCCT
>NW_004624750.1:23298857-23311094 GCF_000247695.1 Heterocephalus glaber | reverse complement strand
TATGTTGGGATTCCATCATGTTCCTGAGCTCCTCTCTAGATTTATTAATCATGTCTGGCACTAGGGGCACAATTTCTCCTGTTATCTGAGAAATTATTTCTGATTTCATTTTTTCCAGATCCCCTTTTGTTGCCAGTTCAGTGGGTCCATGTGGTTGAGTATTAGAGTGTTCCATCTCATTTCCCTTTGGGGTTGCTGTAGATTATCTGAAAGTCTGGCTTTGAGACTTATTTATGTGTTTTCTCATTTCGACTGGGGCGGGAGGCTGTTAGTGCCTGCACGGATTACCTCCTCTGATCTGGGAGAGGTGGGATAGGGGCCAGGTTCAGTGGTAGGGATAGTCACCCAAAAGCCCTTCCCTGTGGGCTGGGAGCAGTGGGAGGGATGGTGGCCTGGAAGCCCCTTCCTCTGGGCCAGGAGCAGTGGGACAGTGGCTCAGAAGCCTCTACTTCTGGGCCGGGAGCAGTGGGACTCCGTACCTTGGTCTGGCGTTCTGGTGCCCTCTGCATCTTTGTAGTGTGGAACCAGGTGGTTTCCTCACTATGCCCCTTTTAAATAAAAGATATTTCAATGCCTTTTCTCTCCAAGCCTTACAAACTAATGCTATTTTACATTTTGTTGACTTGTAACAGTTTCAAGAGATTTTTCTAGCCATTAAAATGAAATTAATAGTGTGGTTATTTTTCTTCTATTTTTGTATAAATATGCTTAAATATTTTTAAAAAAGAAGTGCAGAAAAATGTATTTGAAAAATAAAGGTGTTGTCAAACCTCTATAGGACGGAGAAACTTTGAGGAGATTCTTTGTGATAGGTGCTTGAAAAAACACAAATTCAAAGGAAATGATTTGTTTTAGCAATAATTAAGTAGGCAGATACCAATTTTTATCATTTATTTGGCAAAGCTAAGTGAATTGTTGATGTATATGAATTTAACCTTAACTACAAAGTATCCAATTTGGACCAGGTAAGCTGTAAATCTTAAAAAAAAATAAAATAAAATTTCTATTATAAATGTTAATATTTTATGGAAGTCAAAACAGCATTTCTATAGAAAGCTCATAATGAGATTTTTGGGAGCCAAAATTGTTAAGTATTTTAAAATAAGTAGTGAAAACATCCTCCAAATATGCAATTGCAATACTCAACCTAAACTCAAGACAGAACTCCACATATTAATAAATACACCAAAAGAGTGGGGCATGGAGGACTTCAGTTCTCCTTAATTTATGAAACCAATAATTGTTTTTGTATAAATATGGTCATATGGAAATAGAATGCTACCTCTATGTATTTCAGACAGAATTCAACATAAAGATACCTGATCTGTGAAGGAGAAAACAAATTTATAAATGTAATGTAAAAAAATAGAACAAGCCTACTTTCCCTATTGGCTAGCAATATTATATCAAATTAGCATCTATATATATGATTTGAAAAACATGATTTTATCTACAGTTTATCTACCCTATAACATACAGTATATTTTAAAAATTCTGCTTAAGAAGCAAGTTGTTGACTTAGTTATATGTTGTTCTAATCAGAAGTGAACTAATAATATCCACATTATTATAATCTACATTTGTTTTTAGAATATACTTTAGAACACAAATATCATTTATCTTTGTTCATTCTTGTGTAGTATACATAGTATAAATGACACATTCTCATTTGCAATGTTGAGTGATTACAATTTTGTTACCAAATGTCTGATGGTGATTATGATATGAAATGCAATGAAAAACACATAGGACACACATGTGTAAGTACTGAATAGTTTCTCTGGTGTGAAAAACTAAAAGTGTAAATAAGGTTCAAATGGTATAACTGATAATGTGAAATAGGAAGTAAAGATCTAAAGGAGTAGGGGAAGTGGGAAGGGTAGGGGAAAGGAAAGAAGGAAAAAGAAAAAAATATGAGAAAAGGAAATCATGGAAGCAAAGTCTCTGTAAATAGGGAAGGGAGGAGGGGTGAAGGGAGGGCAGGGAAATGGGGAAAAAATAAGAACCAAGACACATCATGTACAGGTACAAGATCCCAATGAGGAATGTAAGTATATTTTATACCTAAAATGTACCAATAAACTTAATGAAAAAAACCCACATATCCAGGTATCCTGATTTAACAAGTCTTCTGAAATAGTGTTTCTTTTCTCTTATTCTTTTGAAAGTGTTTTAAAAGAGTTCAATGTTACTCAAAGGTCTTTCTTTTTAAATATCAAAACATTATGCTTTTAGCACTTTAAAAGCTTAATATGCTATTTCAAAAGGTAAGGATGTATAGAAAGAGCTATGCCATTCCCCAGCTTCTACAATATATCTGGACTAAAGGTGTCTTTATGCACAATTTGCCCTTCTCTAAAAATCTGTTCTGTCCTAATAACTCCATTGTCTTTCCCTCTTTATTCCAAAAAACCATTATTAAATGCATTTTTAGAGTGATCTCTGTGTGAAGTTATAAAGATACAGATATTAATAAAAAATAATGATCCTCAACCTAAGCCACTTCTAATCCAGTGGACTTAACAAATATCTGACACACAATTTTGAATACTGTGAAAATTGCTATTATGAAATCACGGGAGACAGCCACTTAATGCATCCAGAAGACTCAGAAAAGCCATTCTAGTGGAATAAATAACACTTGAGCTGAGATTTGAAGGGTATTCAATGCTAAATAAATGGGGCATGAAAACATTTCAGGGAGACAAAATAGTGAAAGCAAAAGAAAAGTTGGAAATGTGTCATAATCTTTATGGACAAATCATTTTTACTAGAGTATAAAGTAAATTTAGAATAATAGAGGGATGAGCCAATTATTAATATGTTTTTAAATCACTTATTCTACTTCACAAATAAAGAGAAAATACTTTGGATAGATAAATGACCACATAGTATTTTTATGCTTCTAAAATGTTCTTTCTGAAAATATTATGGGAAAATAACAACAATAATACAAAATAAATTACCATTAGCCTTTTAAAAATAATTTAGGATGATTAAATACTGTATAATGTTATTGCCCATAATTTTTTGTCACTATCTGTACTAGCTGCCTGCCTTGACTGCTAAGAATCATCAATGGAGAGGGCTTCTTCCCTTTTCTCCACATTTCTGTGAGACCAATCCTCCAGACTGAATATACATACTCATTTCAGCATATGTGCTGGATGCCAAATATCTTAATCCAAATATGTGACTCTAAGAGTAGGAAATTCACATTCAGTGAAAAGATTTCGAGAGTGTTACTGATGAGCAGATGGGCCTTTTGGTATGATTGAGTTCCATCAAGTTAATAACTAAATATTTAATATAAATATGTGAACAAATTTGGTAGGAATATATCAGAGAAACTCTGGTGACAACAGCTCCTACAGTAGTGTTGGTGTGTGAAAAAATGCTGTAGGCTAGTTCCTGCAACAATATTTTTAAAAATAATTTCCATTTTTTGTACTGTTCCTATTATAAAAATAGAAGAGTGAAATACCAACCTCTATGGCTGAGGAAGGACACAAGATTCAATTCTAAAGAATGAGATGTTAAGAATAATCTCTGAAAATGGCAGCCTTTCTCAAGTAATGTTAGAAGAAAGCTTTTGGTCCACACTTTCCCTTCTTCCCAATGTGCAAAGTAACAATAAAGAAGACATCTCATAATGATGAAGTTTTTAAAAAGCACATGTTAAAAATAGTTCCTGATTGACATCTATGAGGATCATGTGAAAAATAAGCCCTGTGCTTACGCCACTGTTCTTTGGAGTTTTCTATTACAGTTATGATAATCAGTGTATTTCAACTTTGTGGAGGTTATGGGTCTGAGTTACAGATAATTAAAATCCTCAGTCTTGTTTATACATTAAGAAATTGACCTGATAATAGGAGCTAGAAGCTGGAAATTCCACCACAGCTGCCCTAGAAAACCCACCTGCAATGGCTTCTTCATCCATATTTCTTCAGCTGATTTATGCAGGTGCATCTGTTAGGCTGAATCTAAATCCCATGTCTACACACTAATTAAAAGGAAGTTTGAAAAATGCAACTGGTGTGTGGCCAGCCTCTATTAGTCAATAATGTAAGCCAAAAAATGAATAGAAATGAATGGTGAGTGAGTTAATATAAAGTGTCTGTAACAAATTGTGCCAGCCTTGATTGGTATTGACTTCCTGGAGTGGTGTTCTGAGGATGAGCTGAGCATATGCAGGCTCAGCAAGAAAGAGTGACATGATTCATTAGTGACGTCTGGTGAGATATAGAGGGGGAGTTTGGATATGCCTGCCATTTATTGTTTCATCCCCAGACAAAGACGAGGATAGAGAGTCATCAGGGAATGACAGCTGGGGATTGGAGCAGATGAATAATTATAGGAAAGTAAGATCTGGAGGACACAATTCCTGAGCAATTGACACAGTTGCAATTGCTGAGCTGCCCATCTCAGGAGGAACTGAGGTACCAAAGGAAGGGGACAATGGGAGTAGTATTAACTTAGATCAGAAATACTCCAACTTTTCCCCTGAGGTGAAGATACTTTGGCACGTGTTTAGTTAATCCTCAGTTTATGGACAGGAAAACAAGAAAGAAGCAAACATGAAAGAAATGTGGGCTGTGCATTTCTGTTAGGCACATGTTTCTAAATTGTTACAAAGGAATATTATATTAAAGGTCTTTAACTTCAAGTTCTACAGAAAATAATAGGCTAAGAATAAAAATGCTGAATCCTAGGTTCATAAAATTCATCTCATCATGTCATTTTATATGTGAAAAATCTGTGACCTGCAGATAGTATGGTTTATGTAAAAGTTTTAGCAGGATTTGTGCTTTAGGTATGTGTAAGCTGATGAATTTTGATGTGATCAGATAGTCCCTCAATAATCCATATTAAGATAGCACTTTTGCCAAATATAGATGATACAAAAATATAGCACAAGGGCTCTATGATGAATTTATAATGAAATAGGGGAATAAAGAAACAAATTAGAGTATAGGTTTGAATTTTGGGGAATCATTAAAGACTATATTCCTCACAAATTCCAAACAAAGGAAAAAAATCATAATAGTATAAATATGTAATTATAACTGATTTGATGTTTTTGTTCTATTAGCATAATCTACCTATCTCAGAAAATGAATTCATTAAATGAGTCATTGACACAAGTTTTAAATTATTTTCCAGAAATAATGCACAAAACTGTACTAGAGAATTGATTTGTTGAAGAATATTCCTTCAAGCATGAGATATTTATATTTTCATAATTTACTACTACTCCCAGCAGCAAAGAAAAAGAGAGGCTGTTTATAAGCTACTGAGTCAAAGACAGCTGTGGGAGGGGCTGGGATCATGAGCAGTCAGCATTTTTTGTTTTTAAAGGACTGTATTTCCCTCTCCCATCATGATGAGAAATTTAAAATCTAGGTAGCCATAAATTTGAAAAAGATGGAAATCACAAATTGCTATGTGGGATCATACAGATTTATCCTATCTCACATGATCATTGCAGAATTACTTACAAGAGTAAGATATGAAACAACCTAAATGTACATTAGCAAATGAATGGATGAAGAAAAATCTGGTTTGTATGTTCAAGGGAATATTAGTAGATTACAAAAAGGGAAATCCTGTCAAATACAACAGTACGGGAAAGTCTGGAGAACATTTTTCTAAGTGAACTAAATCAGTCTATGCAGACAAATACTGCATAATTCTACTTATATAAGACAAGTAGAAGTCCAGTTCTCAAAAAGGTAGAGTAAAACGGTGGATGCTAGGGCCTGGAGGTAGAAGAAAACAGGTAGTTGTCATCCAAGGGTAAAAAATTTTGGATATTCAAGATGAATAAATTCTAAATTCTAGAGCTCTGCAGTACAACATTTGTCCATAGTTAGTATTGCTATGTACACATATAAATTTAAGAAAGTGGATCTCATGTTAATATTTCTACTAACAGTTTCAAAAGATATAAAGATATAAAAACAAACCAGAAAGCTACATTTTCTAATAATCTTTCAATGAAAATAATCAAAATAATAATTCATAGAAAACTTCTTTTCCTCTCATATCTTTTCTCCAGGAATGATGATTGTTAGTTATTCCACAGACCTTTACTGTATTTAGTGATGCAGAGACTGTATTAAATCATGTCAACATCAATATATCTGAAAGACAAGTGGTCTCTTCTGTTTAAAACTGTATTCTTCTTAAAACTCAAAACTCACATTTGTCACCTTGCCCAACACCAACTTGGTCCCTGACTCAAACCAATAAATTTTAATACATTTTCCTTCTAAGGCGAATATATGTCCAGCCAATACACCTTATATGAGATTTAACAAAAAGTATGTCTCCTCCTCAAAACTAGAATCATCTTTTAAAGGAATCCATTTTGTATTGTAATCGTATGTTCTTGATACTATCAGTAGATAAAGGGAATGTATATTTAAAAAATCATTTTCCCTTTTTAGCTAAAAATGTCTGCTTATATTGACTATATTTAGCAGACACATTAATTCTAATCATTAGAATTATATTTTAGGCAAACTGAAACAACTGTTATTTAATGGCCTATCATTGGCAAGGCAATTCACTTGTTGAAAAAAATAGGGAAGATAAATCATGCATGGAAGCAAAGATGAAAATATTGACAATATTCATCAAACTTGCAATTATTTCTGTGTTGGTATTTTAACCTTTATAGAATGTATTTATATAACTGCTTCCATACTCCTGTGTTTATATCATTTTAGCAGCTTTTCAAAAAGCAATTCTCTCTTTTTCAGTAGCTTTTCAAACACAGATATCTGTCATCAAACAACTTCCCTAAAAATGTAATCAAATTAGATGAAAATCATATGAGTATACATATTTATAAATAAAGACTTGCTGAAGGGTGAATAACGCTCACCTTCACTGTGCTCAAGGAAATTGCATTCTGAAATCAATTAACTTTAAATACAATATTTTTCTTTGATTATGCAAAATTCAGAAGATGAATAACTTCATTTATGATAAAAGTCATGTAACTCAAAGATAAACTATTGTTTCTTTTTCAAAACTCATCATTTTTAATGATTATTTATATCTCTTCTTAGTACAATATTAACTTTATGCACTAACACAAAGAATTGTCAAAAGAACTCAATCACCAAAATGGTTATCATTGAAAGATTTTTAGTATTTTTAATTTGAACCAGTACAATGGAAGAAGAAAAAGTGTACAAGTAGAAATCAAAATGAGAAGTCGGAGGAGAAATACAAAGTCCTTGAATTAGGATGTGGATAGTATACTGGAAAGTTTAGGGAAACTGTGAGAGTAAAGATTGTTCCCCTTGTTACATGCAAAGGCAATGAATGAGGACATTTAAAAACAGCTATGAAGTTGTGAATATGCATTAGTACCAGAGAATAGACTGACTTCTATTGAGTTAAAATATGAAAATATTTTATTTATTAATTTACCTCTAAGATTCAGCAGTCATGTTTTCTGCCCTATAAGAAAGTCAATCAAAAGTTAGAGAGAAAAAGTAAATACATGAGAGAAAATTAAGAATAAGGAATTAAGAAAGACTTTTAGTGAATTTCCAAGTCCTGTTTATAATTCTTCCTGCAGGTTTATTTGCCTGTCTGCATTTTACACAACTTTGTTTTATCGTATGATGTGAATATCCAATTCAATTGTTTTTAACTTCAAATAGATAAATTTAAGTTAATATTATTTGCAAACAAAATCATTACCAAGAAATATAATGGGAAAATATATGTACAATAAGAAGCATACGTAAGGTGGTCAGATTTCACATACTTAATGCCAGAGAGTCTAAACCTTCCATGTCACTGGACTTGGGTAGGTAATCAGAGTTAATGCGAAATTCTCCCACATAAATGTAAAGACAACAGTTTTCCAAATCTTCTGTGATCTCTTTTTCAAGAAGCAGAAATATAAAAATTGAAGAATAAAGACTATCAGTTGTTTTATTGGAACTTTTCTTTAGAAACTGAGGCCAAATTACATGTTAAAATATGTAACTATACAACCTGGACTGAAAGGAAATTATTTATCATGTAGAAGTTTTGTTTTTGTTTCTGTTTTCTGAGACAAGGCCATGCTATGCAGTTCAAGCTGGCCCTGAATTCACTGTGTAAGCCAGGCTGGCCTAGAACTCATGGCAACCTTCCTGCCTCAGCTTCTCAAGTGCACCACAACACTAAGGTACAAAAGTATAGATCTTAAAATGAGACAGTGAAAGAGAGAAATTCCTACTCCAAAGAACATGGTAACGGTTCTTAAAGAGAGAAACTTCTTGTTCTTCCAGTTCAAGAGGTTGTTTTCTAGACCAGTGCTGTCCAGGAGAAATTATTCACTTTAAATTCTCAAGAGGGCTGAATAAAGCTGCCCAGAGCTTGCCTCCTTCTTGTCCACAAAGAAACAAAGCAACTGGTAGACAGTTGCATTTTGAGGTAAGTGATATTGGGAGAATGTTGGAACTCAGTAAGGGAGGGGCTGGAATCGTAGGACCCAGAGATTTGAGACAGCAGAATAGAAAGAGGAACAATGAACCATAATTCAGGCTCCCCAGTTTAGGAGTACTGCACTTCAGAGAGTAAAAAACAAATGAGAGAGCACCCACAAAACTTATCATTGCAGATGCTGGCAATCTTAGCTATGACAAAACATTATATTTATCATTGGCTTGCAGCCCAGTTAGGAGAGCTCTATGGAATCCATCCTATAGCTTTACTTTACAGAAGGAACTCAAATTTTCTCTCCACCAACATTTAGCTCGCAGAATGATGTAGCTAAGAGCTATCTTTAGAAAAGAGCTATTGTCCAAATTTACACAGTCTTAGGGGCCAGAAGTCTCTGCATATACCTATTCCTGAGATCTCATAGACAATGCACCATACATTAACACAGAAGCCTTCAACTTCATAAACCCAACTTGACCCATAACAACTGTGTCCCCAGCACACAACTCCATGAATCCTCTGAAATATAAGACACTCTGTGCTTCAGTACACAGATTAAGCAGTGTCATTGTTAAGAACTTAGAGCCAAAAGCACTTGTCCTATGGGCCCCAGAGCATTGCCATCCAAGTATGGCCCTATACTACCACTAAGATTGAGTGTGGATATGTGGAACAGGGAGTATGGCTCATTGTGGCCACCTCCCTGAACAGGCAGTAGTAGCATGGGAAGTATGCTACAACCAGGACAGAGAACAAAAATCCTAATTCCCTACCTCTGTCATCTCTTCATGGCCATCCACTTGTGAGGCTGTGTTACCATAAGAAGTGAGGGAAGGTGCTGCAGGGCACACACATCTACCAGGGCTCCCAGTGCCAGAGGTCCTTTCCAGCAGAGATCCCATCCCAGAAATATATAAAGAAATATCCACCACATTCCTGATGCCACCACTGTCATTATTTTTTTGTGTCAACAGTGGGCAACCCAGGCCCACTGTATTTGCACCATGCTCACCCGGGTCACTAGAACTTCTCTGCCTTTGCATGGCCCTAGAGATAGTGGATCTGGATCTCATTGACCCTGCTCTATCATACAGTGCACCTAAAGCCATTGATTATAACCAAAGTAGCTACACAGAAAAATGCACTATGGCACCCAGGTGGAAAGCCAACATTACATACCAAGACATATCTTCAGGAGAAAGCCATTAATTAGGAAACCTACTTTATAAAAGTAGTAGAGATAATTGATCAACCAGGTGTGAAAATCAAAACAGGCCCAAGAAATATGAAAAAACATGATAATTTAGAATCTAGAAGTAGATCCTAAAGAAAATGAAATTGGCAAACTATCTGAAAAAGAAGTTGAAAGAATAATAATAAGGAATCTCAATAAGATTCAAGAGATTATATAAAGACAGTTGTACACAATTAGGGAAAAATTCATGACATAAATGAAAAAATTCACAAAGAGAGATACTGAGAAAAGATCACAGAGACATTTTGGAAATTAATGTCTTAGTTACTTTTCTTGTTGCTGAGACAAAATACCTGACACTCAAATTTAAAGGAGGAGAGTTTTATTAAGCGCAAATTTTGTTGAAGTTTTAGTCCATAATCCTCTGGCTCTAAGGCAAGGTGACACAGCAGACAGGCATCACAGAGGAGAAACAGTTCATGGTGGGCAGAAGGTAGCAAAGCAATAAGGGCCCACCAGAGCTCTTTCTATCCCTTATATCTTATCCAGGCTACTTACAGCAAGTAACACTCATACCCTTAATCTTAGTGCCCTTGATCCTAGCATTGCATCGTGAATCAATCCCAGCATCGCACATTCTAGATCCAGCCACCTCTGAAAAAGCCCCACCTAAGACCTCATGAGGCTTTCAGGGGAAATCTAAACACAAGCTATAACAAGGAAGATCTCAATAAGTCAAACAAAAGTGTAGTTCAAAGCTGCAACTACAAACTAGGTCAAAAAGAAGAAAGGACAGGGCTAGGGATTTAGCTCCATGGTTCCACCGCCTGCCTCACAAGCGCAAGGTCCCAAGTTCGATCCCTGGTACCAAAAAAAAAAAAAAAAAAAAAGAAGAAGAAGAAGAAAGGATGTCTGAATCTAAAGATAAGTTTCTTGTATTGTAAGTAAACAAAAAAGAAAATCAAAGAATGAAGACAACCTCTGATACATTTGGGGCACCATTCAACAAATATCTCATCTTGATACTAGAAGTCCTAGCCAGAGCAATTAGTCAAGAGAGAGAAATAAAATAAAAGGCACACAAATATGGAGAGGGTAAAAGTGAAATTATTATTCCTGTTTGCAGAAAATATTATTCTATATAGAAAAACCTCAGACTTCACTAAAAAACTATTAAAACTGATGAACAAATTTGACATAGCTGCAGGATACAAAATAAACATACAGTAGGATATTCATAACACTAATAATGATGTTAATGAGAAAGACATGAAAGGAACACCATTACTAATAGCAATCGAGTAAGTATATAAATTACTTGTAAATAAACTTATGGTAGTAAAAGACTTCTAAAGTGAAAATACAAAACTTTGGTGGAAGAAATTCAAGATGACAGAAAAAATGAGAAGACCTTCCAATGTCTGTGGATTTTAAAAATTAATATTGTTAAAAATGTCCTCGATACTCATAGAAATTTATAAATTCAATGCAATCCCTACCAAAATGCTACCGGCATTCTGCACAGACCTATTTTTTATTTTTCATTTTTTGGTATCGGGGATTGAACTTGGGTCCTTCCGCTTGCAAGGCAGGCGGCGGAACCACAAGACCTATTTTTTAAAATAGTTTCGGTGGAAACAAAAAAGTCCACAAATAGCCAAATAATCTTGAGCAAAAAGAGCAAAGCTCGAGGTAACTTACTAACCTCTTCATCAACACAACATAGTACTGGCATAAATACAGACATACACCAATGAAGGAGAACAGAGTACCCCAAAGTAACGCCATGTATTTACAGAAAACTGATTTTCAATGGAGGTTCCTAAAACATTCATTAGTGAAATGAGAACCTTTTCAATAAATGATGCTGAGAAACTGGGTACTCACATTCAGAATATTGGAACTTGACCCCTATTTCTCATCACATACGAAAGAAAACTATAAATGGATCAAGGAATGGATAAAGAAAATGTGCTATCTATACTCAAGAGAATACTATTTTGCCATAAAGAAAAATAAACTTGAGTCATTTTTAGGAAAATTAATGTGAAAATTAATTTGTGACCATAATGTTAAGTGAAATAAATCATACACACAAGCTTAAATATTGCATGTTTTCTTTTACATGAGAAATCCAAGATATAAAAAATTTAAAGGGCAAAATAAAAGACAGATAATAGGAAACAGAGTGACAGATCTTTAGCAAAATGAAAAGTGACCAAAAAATGGAATGAGGGAATAGGAACAGAAAGGGAAGAAGTTGTAAGAAGAATAAAGATGCGTCATCTGCAATGCCAATTCCCCATGATGAAGGTAATCATTATGTACTGCAAATAAAAAATAAAATTTAAAAAGGGTCAGGATCAAAATGTATAATTGATAATGTAAAATAGGAAGAAAAGTTCTAAAGGAGTAGGGGAAATGGGAAGGGTATGGGAAAGAAAAGAAGGAAAGAGAAAAAATATGAGAGAAGGAAAAAATGGAAACAAAGTGCAAGGTCCCAAGTTCAATCCCCAGTACCAAAAAAAGAAAGAAAGAAAGAAAGAAAGAAAGAAAGAAAGAAAGAAAGAAAGAAAGAAAGAAAGAAA
>NW_004624750.1:23282348-23298377 GCF_000247695.1 Heterocephalus glaber | reverse complement strand
AATAAAGGGGCTTCTTCAGGGTGTGTCTCTGCTGTCACGATAGACAACATGGGCAGCAGTGTGCAGATATAAGTCAATTAGTTTTAGCAAGCCAGCTGCCGTCCACTGAGATTCAGTCTGATTTCTGGCTGGAAGGTCCAACTTGAGCTCCTTGACCTCGTGCTGGATTGAACTCTACAAGGTTCTACTGCAGGTTGCAGCTACCCTTACCCTGAAGATAGTCCAAGTTCCAATGAGAGGTGGTGATCCCTCCAACTTACCAACTACAGTGGTCCGGTGAGCCTTTATTGTAGAGATTTTCTTCTCTTTCCGGTGGGCTTCAGTTTTCATCAAGGAGCCAGAGAGAGACCCTCCTTCTGTTGTTCACGTCTGCTCTATCTTTTGGAGCTCACAACAATGACCTTTATGATCTACTGCACCTCTTTGGTGTGGATCCAGGCACCAGCACAGCTCAGCAGCCAGAGGCCTGGGGGGCTGTGATGCTAACTGCCTGCACTGCTGGGCTCGTAGGGGACCCCAAGTTGGTGATCAATGACTTTTTATTTTGGAAATATCCCAAAAGCACAGAAAAGGAAATGAAATTTAATCAAACAAAGAAGTGTCTGCATGGCAAGAAACCCAGAAAAAAATAATATTAACACAAACAAAAAAATCAAGAGAATAAAGAGACAGCTACAGAATTTTAAAAAGTGTAGACTACCTATTTGATAAAGGATTAATATCTAGGCTACATAAGTACTGTAACCTTTAAAACTCCTCAATAAAAAAAGAATCTAATTTAAAAATGGGAAACAGATATGAACAGACACATCTCAAAATAAAAATTTCAAATAGCCAACAGATTTACGGAAAAACACTCAACTATATTAGCTGTCAAGGAAATGCAAGTCAAAGCTTCTATGAAATATCCTCTAATTCCACTTAGGATGGCTCTAAAGAAAAAGACAAAAAGTAATGAAGGCTGGAGAGGATGGGAAACAAACAGAACTCTTACACACAGTTGGTGGATGTGTGAATTAGTACAGCCACTATGGAAAACAGTATGCAAGTTTCTCAAAACACTAAAAAGATTACCATATACTTCAAAAATCCCTTTTTCAAGTATGTATTTAAAGAAAAAAAATCAATGTATCAGACACATCTTCATGCTCATGTTTATTGGTGCACTTTTCATGATAGCTAAGATATGGAATCCTAGATGCCCATGAATTTATAAGTACATAAAGAATATACTCTAAATATATAATCAAATACAAGCAATCATGACCTATCATTTGCAGGAAAATTTATAGGAATGAAGTAAGTCAAATACAGAATGATAAATATTGTATGTTCTTTCTCATATATGGACATTTTAAAAAGTGTAATGGAATGTATATTAACAATTACCAGAGACTGAGAAAGGCGGGAGAAGGGAGAATGCAGAGAAGCTGGATGACAGATATCAAAGCACAGTTAGATAGAAATGAATAATTTTACCAGAGTTATATAGCGCAATGAGGTGACTACAGTTCACAGTAACGTAGTTTATCTTTTATGAATAACTAGATGAGATTAAAGGGTCAAAACACCAAATAATGATAGAGGAATGGAAATGTTAATTACTATAATTTGATCAGGGCATATTATATACAAGTATTAAAATATCCCATTGTACTCCAGAAATAAGTGTAATTATTCATTGTTAATAAAAATTTGAAGAGATATAAATGTTAGCTTCACTTATTTGATCACTATACACAGAATATATTCCATCAAATGTTATCCTATGCACTATTAAAAATTTAAAAATAATTTTAAAAAGTGAACATAAATAGATATTACTAAAAATATATAATTCCATATTTTCTAGTAGACATCTTAATAAAAATAAAAATATACTGGTAAAACTAACTTAACAAAATTTTTATTTTTATTTTTTAATTCTTAAAAATTTTTTGGTACTGGGAATCGAATTCATGACCTTGTGCTTGTGAGGCAGCCACACTGCCACTGAGATAAATCCTTGGCCCTAAAGTTTTTATTTTGATATATTTGAAATAATATATTAGTATGTTAACATATTGGAAGTAGTGTATTATTTAAAGATATAATCTTAATAAAAATGTTACACATCTACAAACTCCAGTGTGTGGTTTACCCTCACATGTCTGAATTTGGACTTGCCATGTGCTAGGGCTCAGAACTCAAATGTGGTTTGTGGCTATTGTTCTGCTAAGGAATACCTCTCTGTTTCTTTAAATTGCCCTTAAATCTTATTTTCACTTTCCGGGGTAGGTGAAAAGATTATAGTTTCCTTGAAATACATTCTCTCTAAACAGACCAGATGTAAATTAAGAGGAATATTTACTTAAAATAATAGAACAAATAACCTAGAATATATAAAATGAAAGATGTAAAAATATTATTTAAATAATTTGTTACCATTTTATGTAAAAGATGAAGAAAATGAATAATGAAGTTTTTTATTAATATCTTTTATCTTAATTTTTCATTTCCCTAATGTAAATTTTTTGTGCCTCATGATATAAATTTATGTATGCCTATTTTATAGTTTGGTTAGCCCACATTGTGCACATACTAAGATTTTTAATTTATTAAATTTTTGTTTAATTCTTCAGAAATACTGTATCAGCAACAAAATAACCACAAGATGGCAGCATAGAATTAATTCTAAATTATATATATTTTTTCTTATGACTGGCATTAGTTTTCAAAACTTTAGTAACAAAAACTTTATCTTAAAATGATATATTAGTTGGTATGAAATGCTAGTTACATATAACTGCACATAATCTTGATGTTTGGGCTAATATGTTTTGTTCTAAGTAGGAAAGTGGTAACTGTTTTATGGACAAAGAGATAAGTTATTTAATGCTAATACCAAACAAGGTGTAGACTATAAAGGACATAAGATTTGGAATCTGATTTTAAGTTTGGCTTATCTCCTTAGTAGTCATTAAGCTTAGAAAACATGTTGTGCTTATTCTTATAAGTAATTTGTGCTACAATGATTAAACTTGTATGTTTTTTTTCTATTTATAGTATAAATGTTGAATTTCAATAATGCTAGCTTTAATATTTTTTAGATGTATTGGGTAGACAAATAATATCCTTCCACTATCTTTATATATGTATTATCTTTAATTTGTATCTCAATTCTCAGAATACAACGATCACAAAATAGATGCTGGATATATATCTGTTGTCATGATGGCAAAGGGAAAATTCACTCGACGTGACTAATTGCTCTTTATTGCTGAAAAAAGAATATCAAAATAAGCTGAATGAGAAGCTGGGCATGGTGTGTGTTCCTGCATTCCAGCACTCTGGGAGACTGAGACAGGAGGACAGATCACAAGTTAAGGCCCAGCCTGGGCAATTAGTGACTTAGCAAAGCCCTGTTTTAAAATAAAAAAGAGAATGAATGAACTAAAGGAAGAGCTGGGGTGTAGCTTAATGAGATGATCCAGAGTTCAATCCCCAGGAGTGAGGGTGGGGCAAGCTAAGCTGGATGAAAAAATGCAGGTCTTTAAAATCATATAATTTTTTGAGGCAGTGCCTAGATTAGAAACAAACACGCCAACTTTCTAATACATGACACATTCTCTCTGGTTTTGTTTATGACCCAACCTAGAAATTTTAGACACAATTAGTCCTGTCTCCCTTACCTATCAACCTTAATCAAAGGTACATGCCGAATCTTTCCCCAAAAGCCTCTTGAATGCATCTCATTAATTCATCTGCATTTTCAAATCATTATTTAAAACCTTTATTATCTCACCCATGTGATTATAACAGAATCTGAGATGATCTACTGTTCTTAGCTAGGGAGCTTCACTTTTCTACCACTTCACTCCTTGAAATATTCCTGTTCATTTTGCTATAAAACTTATTCTAAATCAGCTATACTTCTCAGAGATACACCATTTTTACTACTTTAATTTTCTAAGAAGTGACCTACATGTTTACAATCACATGGAATAAAAACAAAATGTGTCTAGCTCAAGTTTTGAATGTCTTACAAAATAAAAATGCGTACATCTTTATCTCATCAGAGATACTTTATGGCACTACAAATGAAAACTGAAAAAGAAGAAAGTAAGAAAAAGAAAATTTGTCTGGTTTTGCCCTTTATTACATGACTGAAGCTCTAGGAAAAAGTTAAAGAATTTTTCTTTCTCTACATGTAAGGTAGAATAGAAGTAATAAATGATAGGTAGAAAGGAGACAAGGAAATCATAACTGGAAATTGTACTTTTGACTGGGCTTATTAATTTTTATTTTATTCATACATGTTTGCAGTACACAAAATGTACATTCATCTTCGGGAGTAAGGGCAAGTATGTCTTAGTTATTTTTCTCATTGCTGAGACAAAATACTTGAAACCCAAGGTTAAAGTATTATAGACAACTGAGTTAGGTAGAAATATTACAGGCAGCCAGATAGGGCTAGGTCCTTGAGAGAGTCAGGACAAAGGTGAAACACACCACAACTGCAGCTGGAGACGTACTGTTGAAGACCAGGTTTCAAGGTGACCAGACCTGTATACTTCCTCACAGAATGAACACTGGGCTAATGAAGTTTAGATAGACATCAGCCACCCGGTAGGTGACCAGAGATCTCCGGATCCACCATTGTCTAGGAAAAATCTTTGTTCTTTCCATCCACACTTGTTACATGACTTGTTTTCCAATTGGACCAGTATTACCTGAGTGACTTATTGCATGATCACTGATGTGGCCCAAATTGTATTCACGTGGGTTTCACTCTATAAAACACCCCTATAGAGTGGGGACCCGGGTACCCACTCAGGTCCCTTCCTGCCTCTCAGGAACTTTCCTATCAATAAATATCTTCCTATTCTTGACCTCTGTTGTTCCTAGAATTCACTCTTCAATTTTTAGAGAACACAAGATCAGCATATCAGACAGCTAACAGGTTGGGAGATATAACATTTCATATTTCATATCTGATATTATTTCCTGTATCAAAAAGAAGAATGTTTATTTAGCTCACAGTTTGTAGAGGTTTCAGTCCATAATTGGCTAGGTCCAAGGCAGAGTGGCACATGGCAGAGGGTTGTCACACGGGAGAAATAATGATGCCCACCCAGTAGCAAAAGCAACAAGAGACCTTAACAGCATCTTTCTACCCCTTTTATCTTATTCAGACTACTTTGAATGAGACCCACTCACAGCCTAGCACCCTTGGACTTAGCATTGCAGCACAAATCAATCACACACTCTAGATTCAGCCACCTCTGAAAAAGCCCCACCTAAGGCCACATGAGGCTTTGGGGGGATACCTAAACACAATCCATAATGATGTATATAATGCAGTTTGTTTCTTTCTTTTAAATCCTCTTCAAGACTACAAATCCCAAGACCCAGGCAGCAAATACCCAAGGTAATGTATATCAACATTCCTTTGGTTAAATTTAGGCTCCTTCTCTTCCAGACCCATCGTACCCCAAATTCCTCAAGAATACTGAAAGTTCATAAATTGGTATAATTGAGAAAGTAAGGGCAGGAACCTGATACTGAGATAAAGGGAGTGTTCAGGGTGGATTATTTTATCTCAGCTTACCTTATCTCAGCTCCTGGGACCTCCTAACACCCAGCCCAGAGACACATGGACACCTCTTTCTACAACTAGTCAGAGATTGTCCCTTCCCCATGACAAGGGAGTGCTTCCTGCATTTCACACTGGGAGTTATGCAGGCCCAGAATAAAGCAGAAAAACAAAACCAAAACAAAAAAATAAAATAAAAGGTTGAGAACATTAAATATCCAGAGTTGCTGTGTTTGTGCCTACTTGAAACATAGGTTTTTGGGATGAATTAGAATATGATATTCTCAATGTCCATTTCATCTGATGTCAGCATAACCCTTTAAATGAAAGCTTAGCATTATAGAGCTGTAACACATATCAAGGCAAACCTACAGTGGTTTATACAAGATGACTGCTATAGAAAAGAAATGCCAGAACCCAGGTGAAACTTAACTCCAATAAAGCAAAAAGGCAGACAATATTTAGAAGTTAAAACTGGGGAATTTTAGCCCCTCTTCATCTTTGTTAATTGTCTTTTTTTAAAGAAAAAGTGAACTTCCTCTTATTTTCATGACATCAGGTACTTTCATAGCTCACTTCCAAATTAAAGCTTCTGCTCTCCCACAGAAGCTGAGAGATTCAGATACTTTCTGACTCAGTGATCACATTTCACAGAGATCCTGCCCAGGTCCTTAAGAAAGAGGTGCCTAGGTTATAAAACTGGTTAGAAATCGGTTTCAAAACTTTATATCTCTAAGAGAAAAGAAGAAATTTTAAATTACAGGTTTTCTGAAGTACAAACTCTAAGAGCAGAGAATCTGGGGTCTGCTGTGAGGTCAATCAAGCTGAAGAGAGAAGTGAGGCCTTCTCTGCCACAGGTGAGCATCGATGTGCTGTCCAGCTGGAAGCCTGAAACAGAGAAAGGAGGCCACTGGAGTGGAAAAATACCTTCAACTAAAAATAAAAACCTCCATACAACCTGAAGAACAGTAAATACTGAGTTTAGCAAGTTTTCTGTACCACTAGAGATTTTTAAGCTCAAATACACAAATGTATCTTACAGGCCTAGGAAGAATTTATAAAAGGCAAAGGAAAAACAACACTATCATGTAAACTTAGGAAAAATACAAGTCCTGAAAATGATTTGCATTAAGATGCTAAAGAAAACTTACAACATGTGTACTTTGGTGACATCAGAAGATATGACTTTTGTGAAATAGGAGTAGGAATTCATCAAAAATGAGAGATATCTGTTTGAAAAATGAAAAATCGTTGTGTGAGAGAGAAGAGTAGCAAGGACCTAGGAATATATGAAATCATTAAAAACAAGATCTAACTTAAATAGTACATAAAGACAATATTCTATAGTATAACATATTACATCAGTAGAATGAATAACAACTAAAATAATGAGTGATAGATTTGTTAATTACTCTTTAAATGCCAGGCATTTTATGTTTTTAATCTCTTAATAAAAGTGTTGGAAATATTTCTAACTCTTTCATTCAAGGACTACATGTAAATATTATATTTCTACTGAGACTCTATGTGTACTTATTGACATGATAAAAAAAGAACATAGATCAAAATTCTGCCTGCTAACCCTCACATGTTCCTATGTTTTAAATTCTTTTTGCATTTCTCTTTTGCCTTTTTGACATTTTTACCTGACTTGTTAATGTTTAGAGAATTTCTTCTACTGTTTAACAACTTGGCTGCTGTTTCATGTTTAAAAGTAAGGCACTACTGCAATCTCTATGTGCATGGGTGGTTGGCCAGTTAGTAGTTTTTCTTGTAGGGTCATCTGAGTGGACCATTTTATTTCAAGTGTTATCATCAACTGGTACAGCCTCGTATTGTTCAGTGTTGCTTGAAATGAAGCTTCACGTCTTCTGCTTGTCTGGAGTTGGGGTGAGAAGGAAGAAAATGGGGGAATGATGAATTTTTCTTTTTAGCCAGACTCTCATGGTTAGCACACATTTCTGTGAAATCTCTGTATTTACCACAAATACGGGATCTTCCTATCCAATTTTTGCAGAAAATAAACATGCACATTCTGTTGGTGGAAGTGAGGGAGGGAGACTGTTTACCACAATGACGCTGTGAGCTCAAAACTCATTACACAAGTGGTAGAGGTAGGGGCTTTGGTTTAAAAATCTCAAATGTACAAGAAATATCTCACATTCATAATTCATGGGTCCCATATTACATGTTTAAAAATTCAATGTATGATATATGACTTACACTAAATCCATTTTAGCCCATAGGTAGATAGATAGAGGCATTCATACACTTGCTAACAAATATTATGGTAGACTGTACCTACCACTCAAGTTAAGACATATCTCTTAGATTCTCCTCCTGAACTAAAGGAATAACTATCCTGAGTTCCCCCCCTCACCCCATACCAGAGATTAAACTCAGGACCTTCCATTTGTGAGGCAGGTACTGCACCACCAAGCTACACCCCCGTCCTTATCCTGAATTTTATCTTTGTTCTCCTTGTTTTTCTTTACCTTACGTGTGTTGCAATTTACATCATTAGTTTTGCAAATTTTTGAAGTTTATACAAAAGATTTATGACATTAATTCCATGAACCTTTGTTTAATCTTGTGTTGAGGGATAAAGAAGATTCTGAACTTTACTTTGTGTTGCAAAATGTCTAAAGAATTTGTACAATTCATAGTCGTGGCAGCAATGCAGAAAGGTTTTCACTGCTTCCAACCCTTATCAACACAATGGTTTGAAAGTTATTCTCTTTAATTTGTTAGCTATGTTACTTTCTTACCATCTCCATGTGAATATACTTGATTACTAATGAAGTGAACAAATTTCCAACTCTCTGTTTGTCCTTTGCATGTCCACTCTTGTGAAATGCTTGCTCATAAATTTGATAAATTTTCTAGTGGCATGTTTTTCTTTTTGTTATTAATTGGCAATTCTATTAATATTCTATATATTAATAATTTAATAGATGTGTTGCAAATAGCATCTCTACTCACACACATTTGTATTTGATGGATTAAATTTTAATTTAATTTTACTGGTCTTTTTTTGGACCTTGTTTAAGGAATCCCCATGAAGGAGGGATGAATGAGTATTGAAGAGATGTTGATCAAAATCAACAAAATTTCAGTTAGAAGGCAAAATCAGTCTGAGATTTTTTCTGTTAAACAACAAGGTGCCTGTAGTTAATAATCATTTATCATATACTTGAAAATTGATGACAGTAGATTGGATAAAAACAAATAGTAATAATTGACATTGATCTGCTTACTTTAAAGATAACCATATTGATATGAAGTGATATTTATCTTTATTTTTTCTTGTTGATAAAATGTGCTTTGCATTTTTCTGTAGGACTAAGTATATTGCAGTTTATTTATAATATTCATGTGTGTATTTCACAATTTCCACAGGGTAAAATTTAACTTCCTACAGCAAAAATAAATTATTGATCATACTTTATAGCATATATAGGAGTATGATACAATTCCTTCAAACAAGCATATAAAAAAATTAAAATCTATAAATAGGGAAGGGTGGAGGGGGTGAAGGGAGAGCAGGGGAATGGGGAAAAAATAAGAACCAAGATACATCATGGAAAGGTGCAAGATCCCAATGATGAACATAAATGTATTGTATACCTAAAATGTACCGATAAGCTTAATGGAAAAAAAATGACCAAAATCATAACTTCTAGGATAAGGTATAATTCCAAAGTATTCATTTTTTGTAGTTAACAATTTACCGGTTGGATTATTTAAATACAAGATGACCAAAAATTGCACATTTTTCATTAATTTTTATGTGGTAATATAACAGGAAATATAAAAATGACTATTTTGTCATGTTTATTCAATACAAGAATCAACTGGTTGAAATGACATCTGCCTGAGTGAAGCTAGGGATACTTAGTACATAATAAATGCACTGTTTGAGTGATACTTGGGGTAAACTTTTCATTTAAAGAAGAATATATAGAACTTTCCACATTTTCAGCAAGTAAAAAGTAACAGGAACCATTACTGTAAGATTTTCTTTGGCTTTCTGCTCTGGATAATTTATTATTTAGTAGTCTTCATACTACCAACCCTGTATTAGTTAGGGTTCAATAGAGATATATTTAATATAAAATATAGTAGGATTATACAAAGGATTTACTAGGTAGGCTTATAGCATCAGAAGCAGAGTCCCAGTGGCCCTCTTCAAGATCAGAGGTGGAAGAATTCAAAACGAACATCTGTATGCTGGATCCAGTTGAAGGTCAAAGACCTGAAGCTCACAGCAGACTCCAATGTGAGTTTGTGCTGAAAAGTGAAAGGGCCAGTCTGGGAAGGCTGAAAAGTCTGCTCAGAAAGACTGAAGGAATTGGAGAGGAACATTCAAAGGTAATGACCAAGACCAAAGCTCATCTAAAGTAAAAAAAAAACAAAAAAACAAAAATACTCCCTTCTTCTTTCCCTTTTCATTCCATGGAGGCTAGGAGTCTATTGGCTGGTGCTGCCACATCTCAGTTTGTGACCTATATGTCAGTCATCCACAGACAGACACAGAGGTTTGCTAATCTGCTAGGTGGTTTTTACTCAAGCCAAATTGAAATATCACAATTAACAATCACAATGATATAGCTTCTTTGTTATAAAATTAAGAATAAATTATCTTTGCTTTATGAATGAGGAAACTGAGACATAAACAAATTCACTAATATTTAAAAATCACAAAGCTAGTTGGTATTATGACAAGTGTTTTGTCAATTCCATCTGGCTCCTGTGGTCCCATACACTTAATGCCTGGCTTCTGCGGTCATGTGCATTTATTTTTTTTAATTTATGAGATGCCAAGAACTCAATTTTACCATGTGCAAAATAAAATGCATATTTCTATTTTAAACTGTGCCTTCATCTCTGCCAATGCCCTGGTTCACCTATTTACTTATGTCCTTGAGTATCTAATCTGCAAATATTTTTCAACCTTCTTTGGTGGAGGAAAAACATGACCACTTCTGTCTTTTACATTCTCAGATGCACTTGTGTCAACACTTTTCTCTGCTTCTCATTATAATGTAAATTATGATGTTAAGCAAAGACGAATCAAAGTATTTAGAACTATAACTTTCTATCTCCAAATCAACAATATTAATCCCAATGTAAAATAAATCCTCAGTAGTCATCTATTTACTTTTAATTCAATAATTGTAAATGTCAAGGTTTCATCAGAAACAAATGACACATTCATCTAAGATTAAGAAGACAACTTAGCAAAGTAACACTTTATTGAAGGAATGGCTAAAGGAAGCAACAAGAGAGCTCAGGTATCTGAGAATCAACTGTGGGAAACTAATTTCCCCCTAATAACGAAGTACAGAAGAAGGAAAGATGTTATTGGCGATGATGAGAAATATGTCCTTGAAAAGACAGGCATGGACCACCTCTTCCCAGTTGAAGTGTGGAGAGGGGCTGAAACTACTAGTGCAATCACACTGAGCAGCAAGAGAGGGAAGAGTAGTCTGATCCTTTTCCTTTTGCTCTCGTATGTTGATATATCCCAGTCTCTCCTACTATTCATACTAGTTGGGAAATGAGATTATAAAAAGCCAGAGGGATGATATGCATAGGGGAGGGCTCACATTTCAAATAATAGATCAGAGAAGGATAGAGAATTGATGTATTAAAGACAAATTGAGAACAGCAGTACAATGATATGTATTGATATCACATATTATAATTGATATATGCACATTTTCTTCCTTTATTTACATATTAGGCAGGTATTCATAAAATTACTGAACATTGCTGTAATCTAATTTTATGGTCTACAAAATATCCCATATGTTTATTTTATTTATATTCAATAATTCATTAGTTCTTTCACTGAACAAAAATCTATTGATTACCTAGTATAAGCAAAGAATACATAGATTGTTTGCAGATAATAATTCAAAATAGCAAGTGCAATAAAACACATTTAAGGAGATCAGAAAAGCACTGAGCAGACATACCTAATCTGATGTGAATGATAATAGGGCAAGCTTATGTGATTGTCTATTAAACTGGTGGCCTCCTATGAATCATTACTCATATACATCTATGTGTAGACCCTCCACTGCAGTTTGGGTTTGCTCTGTAACTCACTTTAACTAAAATAATTCACTGTAGGGTGGTGGTGGAAAGCAGTGTGTTATCTCCATGCCTAAGTATTATGATGTTGGGCTGTGTCCACCATTTTGCTCTTAAGAGCCCTGAAACACCATAAAAGAAGTCTCGCCATACTCCTATAAAAGACCATGTGGAATGAATAGGTGGAGTAGAAGAGTCCTGAAGATTCACTAGAGAAGCAGAATTATATCTACTCAATGATACCATTGAATAGGGCCCCTGAATGCATCCTACACAAGCGAGAGCAATGAGAGTAATCAGTAACTCATTAATTAGAGGAATCATTAACTCATCTGCAATCAGTTATGATTAGAATTGTGGGAAAATGTAGAAGCTGTAAATTTGAGCTACTGTGCTTCCAGATATTTTTAAATATATTAATATAATTTAAAAAACCGCCTTTAAAATGTACCAATGATTAGAATGAATAATCAATACTGCAAAATAGGAAGAAAAGGTCCAAAGGGGTAGGGGTAGTGGGAGGGGCAGGGGAAAGGAAAGAAGGGAAAGGAAAAATGCTGAGAAATGGAAAAAATGGAAATAAAGTCTTTGTAAATAGGGAAGGGTGGAGGGGGTGAAGGGAGGGCTAGGAATGGGGGAAAATAAGAACCAATATGCATTATGTAAAGGTACAATTCCCAGTGAGAAATGTAATTGGGTTGTATACCTACAATGTACCAATAAAAGAATTTAACAAAAACAACAACAACAACAACAGCAAAAAACAACCACTTTGAAGAAGTGATGGCTGAGTTGATTTAAAAAGAAAAAGTAGTTTTGATATGAGTATGGTAGAGGAAAGGTGAACAGTATTCAAAAAAACTGCAGGAGAAAATTTTGAGCATTTATGGACCACAAATTAAGAGGAAAGTTAGTCCAGATGAATCTGGAAAATAAAGCAAAGCCCAAATTACATAATGCCATGTCCACAATGATAAGGAATTTGATTTAATCTGCTTTTATTGAAGTGTTTTTACAAAACGGTGAATCAGAATTTCATTTTTAAAGTCACTCTGACAGATGTGTGGTTGATGGGACAAGAATGGAGTCAGAGAAGTTAAAATGTCAGCTGTTGTAGTAGTCCAGGTAAGACTGCACACAGTATGCTCATGGAACTGGAAAGAGATAACAGAGTAGAGCTGTTTATTCATTGCAATATAAATCCACCTGCCCGTGTCCCTTTTCTTCTTCTAGTCCTTCCTTCTGAAAGCTCTTTCTCATATTCTGTACTCCTTACCTGCTAAAATTGTACTGTTCCTTCAAAATCTGGAAAATGTTCTCTCTTTAAAAGTATGAACTCATAACTGTATCTTACTTTACACAGAGTGTATTACTGCCAGCTGTTTTCTACTCTTACTGCTCTGACCATATAGTAAGTCTTTGATGGTAGGGTTTATCTGTCATTTATCTATCAGGGCGACTCTGAATTAACAAAGTGCTGTGATTATGGCAGGCTTACAATGCAGGTGTAAAGAATTAAAATAAACAAAAAAATAGTAACAAAAGGTTAAAAATGTAAAATTACACAAATAGTATATTTCCTAGATAATTAAAAAAATAATATTTTTAAAATTTCCAACTATGTTGGGCTAAGTTATTCTAAACAATACTAGGATAATAAGTTACCTAGTATTTATATAAAGTATTGAGTATAGGAGTTTGACATCAGACACTTAAAACACCACATTTGGATCATCTGTTTCTTCCCAGTTGTCTGTTCCTGGACTTTGCATGAATAGTTTAGACTTTTTAAACTCCCAGCTATCTCAATAGTTCTATGCTTCACCTTTTCTTCAATGATCTGGTTTTGGTCCTGGGATTGAAGTATGTAATAATAATAATATCATCTATTTAAATTAAACAAAACCATAAACTACTACAATTATTCTTCAAGTCTGTTTCCTTTTCACCTATTTATTTCCTCGTAATTTCCTCTGAACTAAAAAGTATTTATTTTTTACTTAGAAAAGTTTCCAGTAGTTGTTTTTGTGTTTTAATTTTAAATCATAAGATGTAAAAATAATTTAAAGATGTATTATCTGTTTCAGTCTTACTGCTAGTCCTCTATTCTTCTTTTCAGTTATCCAGTGTTCATCACTTGTTTTGATTTGTTATGTTGGATTTTTTTCTATAAGTAAATCAATCTGCTTAAAATGATAATAGTCTTTTAACCTATTCATAGGTGTTGTGTTTGTAAGTTCATTAGCAATTGTACAAGTCAAATTCATGAACTTTTTGCAGTGATAACACTGTAATCAATATGGAAAAATAGTGAACTTTGTTTCCTGGAAGGACATGCACTGTAATGAATTTTTAAAATGGAGATACACTGAGACACAAAATGGATATGTTAGTAATCTAAAACTTTTTCTAGTAAAAATGAGAGGGCAGGTAAAAATAAAGGAGACCATCTCTAACTGCAGGGCCAGATGCAATTCAACCCAGTATGTATTAAAAACGAATACACTGCAAGTCTGCACTTCCTCTTGAGAGCTAGAAGAATCCTAGAGGATACTCAACAAGTTACAAAACAATGTTTTGACTTTGTAAAAACCATTTCAGTTTACAAAAACATCCCCAGCAAAGGCTGCTCTAGTAGCTGCAAAACTTCTAGTCATTTCTTTAGTCTTCAGACAGCACAAACAACAAAACCCCTGCACTGTCTTCCTCACAGAAATCACAACTTCTAATGTACATGTTATATCAATAAACTTGGGTGTTGAGTTCTTCCAGAAGGCAAATTGTTGACAATGACAATGATCTCGATTTTCTTGAGAATTCCATCTTCGTAGAACTCCTTAGACATTATAAACACTATAAGATGTATAAGAAATTAACCATCTACGCCCAATAGGAGTAATGTGAGATGTATCAATAAATGTGTAAGTTTATATGGGTTAAATATTTTTCTTTTCTCTTTTTTCTTTTTTTTGGTACCAGGATCGAACTCGGGTCCTTGCGTTTGCGCAGCAGGTGGCGAAACCACTGAGCTAAATCCCGGCCCCCTAAATATTTTTCTTGATTTACTATTTTCAAATATATATTTGATGATTATTGATTGGTCTTTTAAATTAGAAATTTATGCCAATATACTATCAAGTAACACAAATTTCATATAGGACTCATTTTTATATTTATTAGTAAAAGTCTGACAATTCTCTGTTCTCTGTAACGTGTACTTTGCTCAAAAACAAAATGATTTCAATGCATAGTGGATATTATATGTAATTTTCTTAGTCTTTTAAAAATGCATATTATTTGCAAATAAAAGGAGTGGAAAATGTTGTCTTAATAATGTGCAATAAAATTCTGTTTTTGTAAGTCTTGCATTTTATTTCTATTTATTCAACGGGCAACTTAGAGAATAAAGTAAACATTAAAATAATTTGAGGCTAAAATGATATTTTACTTGGAAAATAACTTGAGAAGCTACAAAGCATTTGTTTTCCAGTTAAAATGAAGCAATTCAGCAATGTCAAAGACCAATGCCTTTGAAGCACTATGTCTGAGCTTAAATCTTGTCTCTTGTCTCTTGCTGGCTGCATAACTTCAGGTGCATCTTAGGCCTTTACCCTCCCTGCACATCTGTTTCAGTTTCTTCATCCCTATCTTGTAAGTTACGAGAGCACCTATCTTGTAAGTTTCGAGGACTAATAATTGGAAGGTTCTTAGACAGTACCAGGTACATGGAAAATACTGTATAAGCCTATATAAAAGCTCATGTTTTCTCCACTTTCATATCATCCATGATGTCTGGGACCTGAGATGGATGTATCTTAAGTGCCTAGTGCAGTGTACATAAGACTTAATAAGTCATGTTAACTAAATTAAAGGATGTGTCATCTAAATATTTCTATTTTTAATACACATAAAAAGACTATAATGACTTTTAAATGAAATTTTTTACTACAGAGCCAATTATTCCTAAATATCCAGAAATTTGTCCCTCTCATAGTAGCATCACTTACTAATATATTAATATATTTTCAAAGTAATATATTATGAACAATTTAAATGAACACCTCCTGTATATAATACTTTCATCAACACTGTAACTAAGTTACTAGGTTCATTTTCAGTATGTACATTCAGTTTTTAAATCCTCTATTATAGATTGCAAAAATTTGTATTAAAGTGTTATTGAAAAGACCACACAGAAATAATTACATACATCCATTTATCAAAGAATCTTTTATTAAAGTTTTAATCATATTACTATTATTACCTAAATTAATTTTTCATCATTTATAACATCTCAGCTGTTCATTATATTAGGTCTGATCACATATTTTAAAAGAATATATTTTAAATATTTA
>NW_004624750.1:23248496-23279190 GCF_000247695.1 Heterocephalus glaber | reverse complement strand
ATCATGTCTTGCACCATGAGCAAAATCTTTGCTGTTATCTGAGTAATTATTTCTGATTTCATTTTTCCCAGATCCTCTTTTGTTTCCAGTTGAGAGAGTCCAGGTGGTTGAGCATCAGATTGTTCCATCTCGTTTCCCTTTGGGGTTGCTGTAGGTGATCCAGAAGTCTGTTTTTAAGGCTTGTTTACATGTCTTCTCATTTCCATGGGGGAGGGGGTGTGCTTCTGGTGCCCACATGGCTCACCTTCTGTGCTCTAGGAGCTTGGGATGGTGGTGAGGGAGCTTCCTTCCAGGTGCTGAAATCAGTTCAGCTTCTCTGTCCTAGGAGCTTGAGATGGCTGCAGGGGAGCTTCCTTCTGGGTGCTGGGACTGGCTCACCTTCTCTGCCCTAGGAGCATGGGATGGTGGCAGGGGAGCTTCCTTCTGGGTGCTGCCAGGAAGATTATTTAAAATTTGACAATTCAAAACTTTTTCTAGGTTTTGCTTTATCTTTAAAATTAATCAGAATGTTGACTATTGTGTTGGTCTATATGTGTGTAAGTATAGAAGGATATTTAAAAATAAAGTAACTTTGCTGGTAGTGTTGGTGCATGCCTGTAATCCCAGCAATTGGGAGCCTGACCCAGAAAGACCACTGCAAGTTGAAGGTCAGGCTGGGCTACATAGTTAGTTCAAGGCCAGCCTGAACTAATAGTAAGAACTTGTCTCCAAAAAAAATTCAAAAAACCCCCCACTAACTTCAAAATTTATCACATATCTTTACACCTACTGAGTGAAAAGCTTTTTATTTTGATTTACTAATATGAATCATAATTATATGACTTCCATAATATGAAAAAGGATGAACTATAAGTTAGCATACTTAATAGTTTTGCATATTGTGTAAGCAACAAAACTCAAACAAAAATTGATATACTATTTTCTTTCTTATAGGGTAAGATTCTTGATATATTACTTTAAGGTTGGTGCACACACCAAGTCAGAAATCTTTGAGTTACTTTTGGTAAGTGATAAGGAAATATCTTTACCCAGTTGTCCTGAAAAGCAAGCAGTTAATCTGATGAGAAAATTATTTTTGAGAAGGGGCTGCTTAAATAACCTACTATTGGAAGTTAGGGATGAAATTATATGTACTTATTTGTTGATAGTCATATATTTGGGGACAAGAATCCTAGAACAAATAATAAAATACTGATTGGTGGAGATGTCAGTCAAAGTTCTAGGGCTAACAATTAACCTATGGAGAACAACAATTTCAGTTGTAGTAATGATAATTCCATATCCTGTACTTTCATTAGCAAAAAAGGAAATATTTTTGTCTTTACCACCTTATGAAATGTCAAGAATGGAAATAAAAAAGTGATATCCATTAAATTTCTGTATATCATCAGCTAAATGTATTAACATATAATGACAATATTGAGTTTTGTGATAGAAACTAACAAAAAGTTAAAATGGATGCCAAATTTTTTCTGAATTAACTCCACTGGTAAAATAATATGATCTTGACATATTTGGATAAGATGAGTATGTCAAGTCAAATTTCAAGGGCAGCAATACTAAGGAAGCTGTAAACTAAATAAAATAAATAATGTAACTTTTATTGTCTCACATATACCCCATTTTCCAGAAGGTGAAATATTTAAAGATATTCAAAGAGCAAGTTATCATTCAAAGTATAACTGTATTTGCAATCAGATTTTTCAAAGATACATAGATCAGCCTCAAAGGCAAAACAAAAATCACATTTTTCTTTGATTGCTACACCAAAATGTGTGATCAGTCATTATAACTAAATTGAGACTTTTGCTTCTATTCCTGCTACCTCATGGACTCTCTTTCAATTTGCAAGAAGTTTGATTATTTAATTGCCATAAAATTTCACTTGGTTTAAACAAATGTGATACACTGAAATGAACTTTCTTTCCTAAAATGGACTGTCAGAAATCAGAAACTGGAAGAGGATTTGAGATACTTTAGTCCAGTGGTTCCCAAAATGTTTTCATCATCACATTTTTGGGGGCTGAGCAGCTTTTTCCAGGCTTCTGGATTGGAAATTCAAATTCAATAGATATGGGATATGGTACAAAACATTTTAAAGAGTGAGGTAATTTAATAATAAGCCACATTTGGAAAATAGATTTGACCCAATAGCATTGGGAGAAATACTAGATTTGGAATTAAAAGTTCCGTATGTGTTGTAGTTTTCACATTATTGGGACTTACAGTAAACATCCTTTTTGTTGTTGTTGGAGGAATTCATGAAGTAAAAAACACTTTTAAGGCTTCAATTTTAATGGTGGAAGAGAACAAATAAGTCCCTTATTCAATATCACAAATATTCTTGACCAAATTGGAATAATGGAAAACAATTTTTGCTGTATAAAATACTAATCAATCTATGACAGTTATTAAAAATTATAGTAAAAATAAGGGTTTATCCTAATTTATCTAGAGTTTTATTTTTAGAAAATGAAATTTAGACACAGGATTTTCTGTTAATTGGTTGTGATGAGTAATGTGTAGAATTCATCCATTTTACAACTAGCTTTTCATTTCTGATCAATATTTTTGTGCCAGTTCCTGAGGTACATATTCGTTTTACTTATATTCATTATGCTTTTAGGAAAGTATCATTATTCCCACCTTTGATGGACCAAATATGACTGTATTTTTTTAAGAACCATGGGGAACAGTAAGAAATGGAGCAACATTTTTACAAGCGAAGAAAAACACTTTATTAAGAATTCTAAATCAAGAAAAAAATATTCTACAGTAATTAAGGTAAATAAGGACTATTTTTTTTCTTTATATATGAGAGTGAATTGAACCCCAGGACCTTCATACTGAGCTAAATCCCTTGTCCTTTTGTTCATTTTTAATTTTGGGTCAGGTTCTTCCTGAGTAGCTAAATTGCTCAGGCTGAGGTAGAACTTGCAATACTCCCAGAGTGCTAGGATTACAGGCATGTGCCAATATACCTGACTAAAATAAGGAATTTTTTTTTTTTTGTACCAGGGATCAAACTCAAGCCCTTGCGCTTGGGAGGCAAGCGGTGAAACCACTGAGCTAAATCCCCGGCCCCCGGAAATTTTTAAATAAAAGAAATTAAATATTTATGGACAGTATATTTACTGTAAAATAATTGCTAAACAAAATTCATCAAATAGAAGAGCTATACTAACACAAGAAAACTTGGATCATTGGTAACAAAGAGTAATAGGGATTGTAAATATCTGTGGTAAATGAAATAGATTATTTTTTGTTCTTGATTCCTTTCAAATATGATTGAAGGTTGAAAGTAAAAAATTTTTTATGTAGATATAAGACACCTGTAACATTAAAGAAAAAAAAAACAAACTTGCTGAATCTTTGATCCAAAACTGCGACTATAAATTTGTATTATTAAAGCCATACAGTCTGTGGTACTTTGTTTAGGTCACTCTAATAATCTAATATAGGTAGATATATTGTAATTTTTAGAGCATCTATAAAAAAAGAAAAAATATTCGAAGAAAAATATATCAGGAAGCCAATAAACATACGAAAGTGAAATGCTGAAACAAGTATAAATAACTCATTAAAATGCAGAAAAGGAAAGGAGAGGAATAAAAATGAAACTTCATTTGTAAATAGGGAGGGGTGGAGGGGTTAAAGGGAGGAGAGGGGAATGGGGAAAAAATAAGAACCAAGATGTATTATGTAAAGGTACAAGTTCCCAATGATGAATGTAACTGTATTGTATACCTAAAATGTACCAATAAATTTAATAAAAAAATGAAACCTCAGACAAGTTAGAATATCATAAACCAATACCCAAACACATTAATAGCTATATTAAATATTAATAGCATAAACATAATGATTAAGAGAGATTTTTGTATTAGTTTTTTTTTGTTTTGGTACCGGGGATCGAACTTGGGACCTTTTGATTTTGAGGCAGGCAGCGGCACCACTGAATTAAATCCCCGGCCCTATATTAGGTCATAACATTCTACCTATATTGTCTATATGATATTACATAGAATAACATCAGTAGTTTAAGAGTAAAAAGAAGGAATAACATATAACAGACAAAACCATTTTTAAAAGCTGGGGTGCCTATATTAATATCAGACAATATGGATATCAGAGTAATGAAATTACTAATGATAAAGAGGGGCAGTACATAATCGTAAAAGAAACTTACATGTAGATATAAGCATCCAAATTTGTATGCAACTAAATCAGAGGGCCAAGTGCAGAGGTACAAGTCTAAAATCCCAACTATTCTATTCAGGAGGCTAAAACAGGAGTATCATAGGTTTAAGTCCAACTTGGGCAAGTAGTGAAACTGTTTAAAAAAATAAAAGGTACAAGGATCTAACTCAGTGGAAGAGTGCATGCATGCCTAGTGTGTACAAGGCCCTGTGTTCAATCCTTGGTAGCATAACCAAGAACAAAAAGGACAATAACAATAATAATCAGAGGTTCAAAGATGAAGTAAAGTATGACAAGAGTGAGTAGAAAAGTAGGTAGATTGAAAATTATAGTCAGACTTAAACATCTTTCCCAATAACTCATGGCACCAGTAAATAGAATATAGCATTAAAAAGGACAGAACTAGAGCTACATGTAACAGCAGATTAATCTCACAAACAGCTGCTGTCAGAAAAAAATCAGGTCCGTACAAATTTATACACCATAATTTCTTTTTCTTTTCTTTTCTTTTTTTGGTACCGGGGATCGAACTAACCATAATTTCTATTCATATAGCATTAAAAACCAGGCATCAGTTTTCAAATTTTAGTGCATTTTTAAAATTATGTAATGCACATGAAATTTAAAGATGTGCATGATTGTTTTCAGCAGCAAAACCAAACCAAACAAAAACCAAAACAACCCAATCATGCAAGTAATGTATGATTACACAAGGCACACGGATGGGTGTGTACATGTGTTTATATGGACAAGCACACTGAATTCAACTGAATTCAGATAAATTTAAGTTATTTTGAAATTTAACTGAGAACTTTAATTGAAAAGTCAGGAGTTAGAAGGTTTTGTGTGTGTGTGTGTGTGTGTGTGTGAATAGATCAATCAGATAATAAGTGATAATTAAGAAATAAACATTTACTCTTATTAAAACAGATTCAATGACCACACAGAAATAAAAATCAGTTCTAGAGCTACTTTGGTGATAAAGTTTCAAAGGTAAAAGGATTACAGGCAGCTAAGTTAGTAGAAATATTTCAGGAAGTCAGACTGAGTTAGGCCCTTGAGAGAGTCAGGGCAGAAGACGAGAACACACCACAATTGAGGCTAGAGGTGTATCTGTTAAAAGTCAGGCCTCAGGATAAATATGGAATAATCAAGCCTACATGCCTCCCCAGGGATAGGCAATAACTTGAGATTATACTGTAATTGGTATCACCTGGTCCAGTACAGTCCAGATAGATGTCAGTCACCCAGACAGGTGACCAGAGCATCCAGACCCATCCCTTGCCCAAAATGCCTTTGTTTTTTCTGTGTACCCTTGCTATATCACCTTCTTCCCTATTGGATCAATATTACCTAAGTGGATATACTTATACTCTTATTGGTTGAATATAGTTTGACCTACATTGTACTTACCTCACCATGTACCCATCTTGGGATTTTGTTCTATAAAACAGTCTTAGACAAATGGCCTCCATGACAATCCACTTTCAGATCCCCTCCTGTCTCTTAGGAGCTCTCTCTCCAAAAATCTTTCCTACTCTCAATCTTCTGTGTTCCTTAGAATTTATTCTTCAATTTGAGGGGACACAAATTTGGCGTATCTGACATCTAGCAGGTTTGGAGTTATAGTTGCCCTATATCAAAAGGAATATATGCCAGGTTAGCATAAGGTTTATTTGTGTGGGTTGTTAGTGGGAGAGACTGTGGGGGTAAAGGGTGTGTGGAAATTGTACTTTCTGTTCAGTTTGGCTGTGAACTGAAATTGCTCAAAAAAGTTTTAAATAACAAACCCCAAAATATGTGAAAACGGGGAAAAACATCTGTGAAGTAGAATTTTTAAAACAATTTTTATAGAGCTTCAAGTAATAAAAGAACATAATCCAAAAACCTATGATCATTTTTATATTGCCAAAGATATTTTGATTGATAAAGCTTTAGTCAAGTCCCTAAACCATCTCCTAAGCCTGTGTGCCTATTTGTAAAATGGAGTTTAACAAGAACACTGGTAAGTCAATTCAGTAAGAAGCCCCCAGGCATGGTGCCTGATTATCCTTGGTATCTTATCAGGTTTCTCCTCCTCACCTTGGCTTATCTTCAGAGAGAATACTGTTAGGTCAGGTTAGCCAGAATCATGCCTTATCCCTAAACTTCTTGTAATTGTCCATCCACTAACCCTTATCCCATTCTTTGGCTTGGCCATCACGCTATATTAAAACTAAAAAATTAAGCTCAGTCTCTCTCTTCCTCTGCAAAATCCCATAGCAGTAGTTCTTATATCTATCAAGATGTTCCAAATAAAATCCTTCTCACTGTGTTTTAAAAGGAACCATTTAATAATTTTTAAAACAGTATTACAAACTTGATGCCAGTATGAAATAGTCAGCTGTGTAAATAATTAGAATTATTTTATCCATGTATATACACAAGAAATGGGAAAATTACTTGAAAGAAATATTTATTATGTGGAACCTCTCATAGAGAACATTCTTAAAATTTTTTGACATTTGTTTGGAAATTAAGTTTAGATATAATTGTGGGAAGGGAAAAGGAGAATTTCTAGATATACTGCTCCAATAGACATTTGCCAATAATAAAGCCTGCAATTAACTGATTTTAGCCTCTTTAGAAGGCAATATAACAACCATCTATAACTGATTGCTTAATCTTCTACATCCAGAGTCCTGTTATTTACTTTTTAAAACATCTTCCTGGAGTGGAGTCCCATAAAATAATTTTTCACCCTTTTCTTTATACATTCATTACTGATTTTTATATTAGTGTCTTTAGGAACATGAACAACTGCTCAATCCTTCAATTTAGCAATATAAACAGCTTTGACAAATTATAAAACTCATCATAAAACCATATTGTATAAAACAGTGTACTATATAAGCACTTAGGCAGTAGATAGGGCCTTCCTGAATTTTGAAGCTTTTCCTCAGAAAACAGTTTGGAATTTATATTCTAAGAAAATATTTGTGAACATTAGGTTTGCCAAAGTATAGACTCCATATGAACAAGGGACAAATTTGCAGTAGTGATTGTTACAGATGAAGTTGAAGAACATTTCTCAGTGGTTGCCATGGTTTCATCCATTATGCAGATGAGAAATAAATTATAATTGGCAACCTAGAAATTGGTGTCATTTCTTATGTTTTATTCTAATGAAGTTGTACAACTGAACTTATTTCATCAGATGGATATGTTTAAGATTGCTCTGTTGGGCCGGGGATTTAGCTCAGTGGTTCCGCTGCCTGCCCTGCAAGCTCAAAGACCCGAGTTTGATCCCTGGTACAAAAAAAAAGATTGCTTTGTGGTAGACAAGATGGGAAGATACATTTTTATTATATTAGTTTTACTTAGTCTATCTTCATGTCTAATATTCCAGTTATCTTCTCTAATCCTTTTTTAGATGACTAAAATATTAAACACGTTTAAAGTCTCATTTACTATGAAGAATATTTCCTGATGTAACCATTTAATCAAAAGCACATTTAGATCTAAATCACTTAAATTATATGAATAATTAAGCATACTTGAGAATGTAGTCTATATTAAGTAGAAATGAAAATCCATTTCTGTGCATATTCATATAATTTGTTCTTCAAATGGGAAAAACCAAAAACCAGTGATTTTTAATCAAGGAATAGCAGCAACTTAGGTTGGGACTATTTTTTCATGGGTATATAATTTCAATTAGTATAAGATCTAAAAATGAACATATGAAATATGATATATATATTTTTATACATTTAAAAGAATTCCTGGTTTGAAAATTCAAACTATAGAGGAGAAAGTATGAAGACACATAGCATATGTTGAGAAAAAATTAACCAAGATGGGCAAATGTTAAATTCCCTAGTGGGGAATAAAATATAACAGCACAGAATTGATATATCCATAATGACACCTTTTAATTTGTGTTTTCTATTGATTATATATAAAGTATTAACAGTCCACTACATGTAAGAGATGCTAACTAAAACTGCTTCACTGTCTCAGGGAAATCAATGAAAAGTATTAGATGGAAAATGGAAAACATTGGATATATTTAAAGTTAAAGCTAAGAAAAGGAATAAAGAAGGAGGAGAAGATGGATGAAGAGGAGGAGAAGGAAGAGGAGACTGCAGAGGAGGAAGAGAGGAAGGAGAAGGAAGAGAAAAAGGAGAAGAAATAGAAAAGGACTCTGGCTTTGAAAACTGGCAGCTCACAGCTGGGCTATAATGGTACTGCTGAGCATTACATGAGGAAATATTCTATAAAATATCATCAGTTTCAGAAAATATTACTCTATGACTGCTGAGTAGGAGAAAGCAGAGTCACTTGCAATCAAGTTTGAACATGAAGCAAAGACCAGGACATCAGTAAAGGAATGGAGCATCCTTCTAGCCAGACTATCATGAGTGATTACTACCTGTTACTGGAGGCAACACTAGACCTGTATTTTACTCCTGCCTCCTAGAAACAAAGATTAGTTTTCCTTGTATTATGATCATAGTCATATTGGAAATAGAGCCAAGGAACTGCAAAACCTTTGTGTCTCTGTAACAAGTATCAAACAAACAAGGAGCAAGTTGCTATCGGTTGTCACCGAGAATTAGAAATATTGGCCAAATGAATTTTGTATCTGGGTTGGAGTCTTCTCATTTCATTGTCCTTCTGCAATCCTTACATTTCTGGAGAATTTGGCCTCTCAACTCAACAAAGGATATAGCAAAGCTACACAGCAAGTCCAGTGAGGCAACTGTTGCATGTCACTGGATCAAGCCCTTAACTTTGAAACCATACAAAGCACTTTACATGCTCATCCCACACTTCAGGACAACTGAATTAGTTTAGTGTTGATGTACACACATAAACAGTTGGAACCTAGGATTTAGTGCTTTTCCAAAGCTAAGAAGCCAATCTGTGCTGCAATAGACATGGGTATGTATGTATCACTGTAGTATGATGTGAAGAGGAAAATTTCTTTTTCATAAAATTTTTCATATTTTAACTTTTTATTAGTAAATATTTGCAGTACATAATGATCCCATTCATCATGGCAGATGTGCACATTTATGTTACACATCTTAATTCTTTTTGTCCCCTCCCCCTGCCCTTCCTCCAACCCTTCTCCCCCTCCACATTTACAAAAGCTCTATTTCCATTTTTTCTTTGAATTCTTTTTCCTTTAAATCCTTTTTCCCTTCATTCATGTGCCCGTCTCCCTCCCTTGTTCCCCTTCCCATTTGAATGAGTTCTTCCTACTTTGTAACATCTCTCCCCCATTTGCTCCTTATTTATGCTTTGGATTTTTGACACAAGTGAAGTAATGTGATATTTAAACTTGTGTGCCTGATTTATTTCGCTTAAGATTATGGTCTCCAGGTGCATCTATCTACCTAAAAATGCCTCCAGTTTATACTTCTTTATGGCATGTAGTAGTCCATTTATATAAATACCACATTTTCTTTATCCATTCATCTGCTGATATAGGCTGTTTCCAGATTTAGCTATTATAAACTGTGCTGCTATAAACATAGGTAGGCATGCACAGGATCACTGTAATATGATGTCTTTAACTCTTTTGGGAAGATACCAAGAGGGGAATAGCTGAGTCAAATGAAACCTTTAGTTTTAGTTTTTGAGTAATCTCCATACTGATTTTCATAGTGGTTGTACCAATTTACACTCCACCAAAAATAGAGAAGCATTCCTTTTTCCCCACAGCCTTAACAGCATTTGTTATTGGTTGATTTCTTGATGATTCTTTTTTGGAGTGAGATAGAATTTCAGTGTTGTTTTAATTTGCATTTCTCAAATGGCCAGCATTGTTGAGCATTTTTTCATGTATTTATTGTCCATTTGTACTTCATCTGAGAAGCATATATTCATTTTAGATGCCCATTTTTGGATTTGGTCTTTAAATGTGAGTTATTCATATATTCTTGATATTAGATTTCTGTCTGAGAAGTAGCTGCTATTTTTTTTTTCCATTCTGTAGGTTGTCTCTTCACTCTGTTGGTGGTTTCCTTTGCTGTGCAGAAGTTTTTCAACTTGATGTGATTCCATCTGTTGATTCTTTGTAATATTTCTTGTATAACTGAGGTATGATTCATAAAGTCTTTCCCTATACTATGTTTTCAAGAGTTTTACCTATTCTGTCTTCCATCAGATTAAGTGTTCCTGCTAATATTTAGATCTTTAATCCATTTCAATTTTAGTTAGTGCATGGTGAGAGATATGAGTCCATGTTCAATCTCAGGTACCTGGAAACCATGTTTTCCCAACACATGATTAAAGAGGCTGTCATTCCTCCAGTGAAGGAGTTTGGCCACTTTGTCAAAGACAAATTAAAGTTAAGTGTGTCTGGAGTTGTTTCTGTATTCTCTATTCTGCTCCATTGATCCACAAGTCTTTCTTTTTGCTGTACCATGCTGTTATTATCACTGTAGTTTTATAGCAAAACCCCCTGCCTTGGCCTTGTTGCCCAGACTTGTTTTGCTATTCTAGATGTCTTCTGGTTCCACATGCATTTTAGGATTGTTTTCTCTGATTCTATGAAGAATTCTATTGGTATTTTCATTAGGATTGCATTAAATCTATATAACAGTTCTGGAAATATAGTAATTTTCACTATATTGCTTCTGCCTAACCAGGAGGAGAGGTAAAGAGTAAAGTGTCATCGCAATAAATTTCTATATCAGAAAAGAAGAAAGATCACAATAAAAAAGCTTAATTTCACACCTAAAGGGACTAGAAAAAAGAAACAAGCTAAGTCCAATGTTAGGGAAAAAAATAAATGATAAGGATCATATATATTAAAATCAATTAAAAATTACCAAAACTATGAGTTAGTATTTTGAAGATAAAGAAAAAGAAAATATAAAGAAAATTGATAAATCTTAGCTGGACTACTTACTAATAATTCAAATCCTACATCATAATTTATAAATTATAAAGATTCAATATAGATCACTGACTTAATCTGTTATGTTACTATAATATTATATCTGTGGCTGAGTAATTTATAAAGTAAACAGATTTATTTGGTTCATGTTTCTGGGGGCTACAGGGACCAAACAGAATAGCATTGTCATCATCCCCACTGCCACATGACTGTGTCACAACATAGTGGAGAAACAGAAGGGAACCAACTACATGCAGAAGGATTAAATATGCAAGAGAGCCAGCTTGGATGGCCAAACTTGCTTAATAACAATCCACTTCTATGAAAACTAATCCAGTCTCAGGGGATATGACTCACTTTGAGACAGTATTAATCCATCCATGATGGTGGCACCAAGTGACCTAATTGCCTTGCACTACCTCCTACTCCACAAGGGCTACCTCATCGATACACGAATCTTTAGGGACCAAACATAAATAAACTACACCAGCTATCAGTGTAAAATTACTTAACAAGAACATCACACTTTCAGTACTTCTCTGCAAATACTTCTGAACAAATTAAATTTTTCTTAGTAAATATACAAAACTACTGAATGAAATAGTATCAAATAAAATCTGCAAAGTTGCTTCAAGTCTGTAAAATTGTGAAAAATATATTAATCACTCAGTGAAGAATTACCTCTTCTACTCCTATTCTTTCTTTTAGAATAAGTAAGAGAAACTTCTGGAAGCATTGGCCATATTATGGAAATCAGGGTCAAAATTGAAAATATTTCAATTAAGAATTAGCATTTCATCTTAGGTACTATCCTGATAGAAAATTCATTGCATTACAGTGTTTATAATCCTGTGGGCATTATATTTCAATAAAGATAATAAAAAAACAGAATTGAGTTAGAGATGTGTCACAATTGTGATGAACTGGAATTCCTGTCAGAAAAAAAACTGTTCAAAGAATATTGAGGATGTTCTTGGAACATGTGAATATGGCCATAAATCTGAACTTGCTGTGGTTGAACAAAATATAGATTTATATTTTCATATAAATTTTTTATTGTTTAGAGTTCTTCAGAGGAATAAAATCAACAGAATATCTGCATTTATGCAAGGGAATTTATTAGCTGGACAGACATACTCCAGAGAGCCAGAGCTCCAGTAGCTGCTCAGTTAAAAAAGCTAGAAGTCACAAAACAGGCAGGATCAAGGATGTATTGCTAATCTCAGACTCAAGGCCTGGAAATTACCTCCAAAGGAGTTTCTATGAGTCCACTCCTACTGAAAGGCTGAAGAAACTTGAGTCTGATGTCCATCGCCAAAGGCAAGAGAAAAGAACAGTAGAACTTTGCAAATGTAGGCTTTCTCTGCTTGCCCTTTCATTCCATCCAGGCTCCCAGCCTAATGTTCTTTTTTTTTTTTTTCTACCTGCAAGCAAACTCGGGACCTTGCGTTTGCCAAGGCACAGCAGCACTGAGCTACATCCTCAGCCTGCCAAGCCTATTGGATGGTGCTACCCACTAGGAGGCTGGGTCTTCCTCTTTCCATTTGCTGATCTACATGCCAGTCATCTCAACCTCTGCAGGCACATCCTGAGATTTATTAATCTGGTAGATGTGTTTTAATCCAATGAAGCTGACAAACCTGATTAAAAGTCACAAACTCTAAAGAAAAAAATGGGATAAAATTACCAAGAGACATATTTTTGATTCAATAGATTAAAGTCCTACATAAAATTAGTCTGTTTTGGGATGGTTTCTCATATTATCATTGCATCTTCTGGTTATAAGTCTAAGGATCTAAAAATTGGTGAGAATTTATGAAAAAGACATGTAAGAAAGTAGTTATTAGTTACACTTATTCATAAACCTGTGTTTTCTTTTAATAAACATTAAGTAATTTAAAATTTTTTAATTGTGTTGGAAGGATGCTTGTATATTTTTAACTGAATTTTCTCTATAAGGAAATTTAAGAAATGATTGTGGAAAAATAGTAGACATGATCTAGACTAATGCATAATGTTAACTCTGTCCACATCCTTTGAGACACCGTGGAATTAAAGAACAGATAAGATTAATGGATCAGTTGTTTTTTACCTTAAAATATCAATTAAAATTTTGTTTTAAGTACTTAAATCATCTTTTCATTTGTGCATTTGCTCTTTGATATGACTCTTGTGTGTTTCAGAAATGGAAAGAACTTATTCCTTGATTTAATGTGAGACAAGGAGACAGAATTTGGAAATTTCCTAAATTTAAATCCAATATGAGGAGACTATGTGGAGGAAAAGTAGTTGATTTCCCAGATAGTTAAATGAGAGTCAAAAACATTTTATAATGAAGTAGAATCTATTCTCCGGCATAATAGGGAAAGTAAGTATGCTTTAGTGGATTGTAAAAATAAAGGTATTTAGCTTCATTGTTGAGTTGATCATTCAACTTATATTGATGAAAATAATATAAAAAGAATATTTCTTGAAGGAGAAACAAAACCATTCTGTACATTCAGATTTATCTTTTTTAACTCAGGCATAGTATAAAGAACTACAGAGGATGAAAGAACAAGGGCCAGAATCAAAGAAGAAAATTGAAGTTGTATGTACAAGAACACAATAAATCAATTTATGAAAACCAGAAAGCAACTTTGATGTTAACAACTTTTTTAGGATGCCATGCAATTCTGACTCCAACTTTGCAATTTTTTCTTACATCATTTATTAAATTGACTGTCAAAATTATTTAAATAGTTTACTTTGGTAATTGTTCTGATGCTTGGTCTGAAAAATACCTACTCTTTTTGTATTAGATATCCTATCAGTAGTGATTATTGTATGAAATACCAACCATCCTTTATATAATAGAATAAATACCCAGATATAATTGAAATATTTACATTGATTTAAATATTTTGAATAATGAACTGTAGAAAACATCTATGCTAATTTAACTTTGGACTTGGCCCAGTGCTTATCAATGTCTGTTTTAGGATACAACTGATAAATCTACTTGAGTCTTAATAAACAACTAAGGAAATGTATTTTAAAGAGTTCAGGTAATTTTTTGAACTGCAAAACAATAAGTATAAAGGAGACATCTCAAGGTATCTGTGATTGCACAGCCATCAAGAAGTTAAATAAAAGCTCTTAATTGATTTCCACTTAAAAACTCAGTGCATTAGCCAGTAATTCTCATTCTGCCTTCCAACATCCTAATACCACTCATGGAGTTTTCAAACCCTTCTGTTTAACAGCTTCTTGCCTCTTGTTCCCCAACAATTATGCCCATTTAAGTTTCCCTAGATGCTTAAAGGGGTTTCTGTTGGTGGAAATGTTTGGTAAAGACATGTCAAAATCTTCCAGTTAAACTAAATATGAATGTGAAATTGCAAAAGATGAGAGAAAAATACTTTAAAGAAGTAGAAAAACTTACTGAACTTATCTTACAAGAATATTTAAATTACTGCCACATAAAAAGAGATGGAAGGAATGAGGAAGTAAGGGAGAGGAGCTGGAAGAAAAAGGGAAGTAAAAAGAAAACGCGCTGTGTATCTGTTAGCCCTCCATGATGAATGTAATCAATATGTAGTGCAGTCATGTACTAATAGAAAAAATTAAAACTAAGTTACAAATGATGTATTATGCATATAATTTATGTGAGAAATAAGACAACTCCAATCAGCAGACCTATACTCACAAGAAAGGCTTTGATACTCTGCAAAGATGAGGGAATAGCTAAACATTTGTATTAAATAAAATTAGAGTCTTCACAGTAAGAATATAATTATTCTAATCATTCCATACTTTGACCAAAATTTTGACTACTGATCTCGTGATGTAAAAAGGCCTCCTGATCTCTACCTCTCTTTTTTGGTCAGTCACTTTCTCCTGGTTTTCATCTTTTTTTTTTTAACAATTATTTATTTTTACTAGAATAACTTTATTTTTAATTAATGAACCAAAGTAATAAATAAATTTGTGTATGTTTATTGTGTAAAACACAGTGTTTTGAAGTGCATATACATTGTGGAATGGATAAGCTGAGTAAATTAACATACGCATCACCTCACATACATATTTTTTTGCAGTAAGAACACTTAAGATCTCCTCAGATTGTTGTTCATACATTTGTTTGCAATGTGGTGGATTGAATTTAGGCCTCTTGCAAGGCAGGCAAGTGTTCTACAACTTACCTAAACTATATAACTTCAGGGGAGCCCTCCTCAATAATCCTTAAGAATGAAATACCTTTTCATTGTTTATAGTCATCATGTCATACAACAGAACTCCTGAATATCTTTCTCTTACCTAACCAAAATTTTGCATTCTTTCACCAACCTCTTCCCAACTCAGCTAATCCACTCCCAGCACCTAGTAACCAGCATTCTAGCCCATGTTTCTATGAATTCAACTGTTTTTTAGATTGAGGCATATCATATTTGTCATTCTATGTGTTTGTTTCACTTATCATAATAACCAATAGGTTTATCAATGCTGCTCTAAAGGATTCTTTTCCTTTTGAAGGTTTATTAGTATCTAATTGTGTATATATAAATATGAATATACATATAAATATACCTCGATGATTGTGAATAATGCTTCAGTGTACATGGGAGTGCAGATATATATACATTAGTGGTATTTTTGGATTATATGGTACTTTTATTTTTAATATTTTGAGGAAAGATTACTCTATTTTTTGTAATAGTTGCATTAGTTTATATCCTGTAAACAGTATGCAAGGGTTCTCTTTTTCTACATCCTCTTTATCCTTTTGATAATCACTATTTAACACGTGTGAGATGATATCTCATTGTGGATTAATTTGCATTTTCTTGATCACTAGTAATGGTGAATAATTTTTTTCATACATTTATTGGCCTTTTGTATGTCTTCTTTTGAAAAATGCCTATTCAGCTCCCTTGCCAATTTTTAATTAGGTTGAATTGAGTTCCGTTATATATCTTGGATATTAATCCACGTCAGATGTATGATTTGTAAATATTTCTTGCGAATATTTTGTAGATTGTTTCTTCACTGTGTCCGTTGCTTTTTTGTTGTGTAGGGGGTTTTTAGGTGGTTATGATATAGGGGAAGAGATATAACTCCCAAACCTACTAGATATCTGAAATGCGAGCTTGTGTTTTCTAAAATAGAAGAATGAATTTTAGGAACAACGGAGGTTAAGAGCAGGAAAAATTTATTGAGAGAAAGAAAGCTTCTCTCTAAGAGACACAGAAAGGGGACCAGAAAGTGGGTTGCCCACCCACCCCAGTTTTCAAAGATATTTTTTTTATACAGCAAAACCATGTGGTGAGGCAGGCACAAAGTGGGAAAAAACTGTAAGACCCAATTTAAATTTACAAGGTGGGCATGACGTGGGACAAAGCCATGATCAACTAATAAGATTACAAGTACAGTCACCCAGGTAATATTGATTAAATGGGGATCAAATGGGAAGACAAGTCACACACAAGGAATTTCCCATTTAGAATATCAATCACTGCTATCTATCTCTAGGGGAAGTAGCACTTCTTTTCCTTTTTATAATGCTAACCAGTGAATGTGCCTCAGTTGTTCTCCATGTTGGATCCTTGCTGTATTGCTTAAGGCTCCAGCCTAAGGGAGGCTCTGTCTACCAGTCAACAAGATATCCAATTAACTTGCCTATCTATAATAGCTACACTTTGATTGCTTTTCTATTGTGCATATATTTCAATATAGCCTGTTGTTAGAATGAGCTCAACTATTTGAGTGCAAGTAAATACATATATTTACTACTTTGACCCATTATGTGGACATTTTATTGTCCTTTTCCTTTAAAGAATTCTCAGGAAAGTCACAGACTTTTGAAAAGTTTTTATTCTTTGATTATATATAGCCTTATAGGTACTTGTAATACCAAGAAAAATCTCATCTTAATTATAAAATATCCACTTTAATACAATAATCTCATACACCCATGCTCTTACTCAGAAGTTCTTTTCCATCAATGTCAGAGTGTCATACTCTAATTTCCTATCTTTATTACTAGCTAATTAGGGAAACAGCTGCATATGATTCATCCTTATATTCTCCAGACCTGGAAACATAGCAAGTACCCATATGTAATGGGAATGTAACTAATATGACTTCCTAGGAAATGGCATTTTTTTTTCTGAACTACAGAGAGTTTTACTCATAATTGAGATGAAAAGTGCATGCTTACTTTGCATCATAGCTCCTATTTTCTTTCTTTTCCTTTTTCTTCCTTGTAAACCATCACAAACAACCACTACTAACTACACTACCACCACAAAGAAAAATCTTAACTCTTCATAAATCCAAAAGTTATTTAGTCAATAATTTTTACCAAATCTTGCAACTTTATAGCTAATTAATTGGCTAAAACATTTTTCTTCATATGATCCAAATGTCAAAGAAAATCTAACTTGTTTACAGAACTTGATGAAGTCATAATCAGTGTGGGGTCATTGGATACGCAAATTCAGAAATTTAAATGCATAAGTTTATCTACAGTAATTCTGTCTTCCATGGTCTACCTATGTTAACTACTGCTGCCTCCTCATTAAAAACAATGATGTGAAGACATGAATATTAATATTTTGTCATCAGTGGGAAATTTTTTTAACTTAGAAGCTGAACAAAGATCTTAAAAAGCTAGCTCAAGAGATCAAATTAAAGATAAGGAATGAACTTGTTGAGCACTGATTGAATCTAGAAATTAGAACTAGGCAAATATTTATGGAGTTCTTATTATAGGTGCTGGATGTACAATGGTGAGCAAAGCTAGCTATGTTTCTCCCCTCACAGAGGGTTCATTTGAGTGAGTGGAAATGCTGTAGGGAAAACTGATTTGGGAAGTTCATCTTCAACTGAACTTCAATGAGACACCACTGACCCGCTGAGAGATCTGGCCACCCAATTTTCTCTGTGGACAAGAAGTCTACAAGTGTTTAGATATTTTTAATGTTTTTTGAAAAAATAAAAACAGAGCTAGGATTTTAGGCTACAAAATATTTACTCTTACCTTCATTGATTCTCAAATAGTCACTGAAAGGAGAAAGCACTATCTCCGGTGTTTGGTTTAAGGAGCATCGATCAATTCAGAAGGTTGCATGGTCCCAAGGGATGTGCTCGTCAATCTGTTACAGTCTGATGGGTGTCTTCCTCTGTCTAGAGTAATTCTTTTAAACAAATGAGTAAACTTTCCTTCTTGGTCATAGTTAGTTAAAGATTTACAAGTTATTACTTTCAATTGATATTTTACATCACCACAAGAGCCAAGAAAGTTACTATTCCATTATGACAGTTTTCATTTACATTAGTCTTTAAGTAGTACTCAGATATTAAGAGTGTATTATGCCTCAGTTTCCTTCACTGAAAATATAATACGGTGTTTCTTCATCAGTACCATTCTGAATATGTTACTCTACATATGACTAAACCATTCACTGGTTCACAAGCTTTTGCTGGGCACCTGTATATATCAGTATACAATAGCTGCTGTACACAGATGAGCAAACTACAAGGCAATTTTCCTGAGTTCATGGAGCTTGATTTTTAGCTTACATATATTGATTTTGTTTTTATTTCATAAATGTACTCTTTCTTGACTTCACTCTAGACCTGTAGGTATTTTTGTTTCATAAATGAGAAATGCTCCTTAATTCTACATGCAAACATAGTTCTAGAGATGCAACTCTACCATAAAAGTTCTTTGAACAGGGATAATTTTTTTTTCCAGAATAATGAAAATAGATAACAATAATGATAAAAATAAATGTTCATCAGAGCATTCATAATGTGATTGTTTTTTCTATCATTAAAAATTTGATTATATATACACATATATATATATATTTGTGGAAAAGCACAATGGAAATCATCAAAGTGAATTTAAATTCTCACTATGATTAAACACTCTGTAGCAACAAAATTTCCTCTTCTTAAGCATCACTATGAATTAGATCGCAGGCTGCAATGTTTTCTCTACTTATAAGAGCTTTTTGTTGTGGAAGCCTACAGTAAATTCAGTAAAAATAAAAGAATTTCAAAATCCTCAAATATTTAGTCTGAAAACTTTACAGACATTTTCTGAGAGAACTGTGGTAAACTAAACTGCAATGACTGCCATGATTAAAGAGTCTTAGTGAAACATAACAAATTACTTGACTGGTAACTTCATTCATATGTAAATTTTGAATAGAGCTACACTTGGAATATGTGGCATTCACAAGTCAGTTTTCTGGACACCTAATTTTTGGCTGAATGCAATGGCAAATGACAGAAGGACATTGTTCTCAGACAGCATGAGAAAGGCCAAAGCCTGGGCTTCTGAGATAAGCTTCCCTTGCTCACAAGTTTTTTGATTTAGTCCTATGCTATCAGTTAGAGCACATTTGAGTTTAAAGTTTGGGTCAGTGAACACAGTCATCTACATTCCTTACCCTCCACTAATGAGAAGACAAACACTGGCTGTGACTTGGAATAATGTGACCTAATGGACAGCCAGGAAAATGAGAACTTTCAAGATATAGACACCACACCTTACATTCCCTTGCTTTCCTTCTTCCCGGTTATTTTGATTAAAAGCATCTCCTCTTTATCATTGGCAGATTGTGTCATGCAGACCCTGTGATCTTGTAAGGAAGCTTGCCAACTTACTTGCTGTTTAGTGTCTCATTACCAGAAAGATTCTATTTGACAAGCATTTCAGCTTAAGGCAAGAATAAAGATGACAATCGTACAAAAGTAGCTGTGAAAATAAAATGTTTAACTTGTCAGGAATGGAAAATTAATAGATGTATTTCTACTCCTAAACTCCAGCTATATATAAAATTCCTCAATGGATTTCTTGTGTCTTTTCTACCCACCCACCCTCAAATTATATAATAGGCTATTTTTCTCTTTTTGTCCCTTTATTTACCAATATGGTAGGCAATAGAAAATATTTTTGTTTCTTATTGTTTCTAGTCAAGTCTAAGCTGAAGAATACTGTACATGCTGATGTTAAGAAATAATGTTAATAAATGGTGTTGGAAAAACTGGATTTCAACTTGCCAAAGATTAAAACTAGACTCCTATCTTTCAGTGTGCACTAAACTAAAATCAAAGTGGATTAAAGATCTAAATATTAAAACAGAAACACTAAACTTGCTGGAAGATAAGTTAGGTAGAACTCTTGAAGACATTGGCATAGGAAAAGACTTTATGAACAAAACCTCAGTAGCACGGGAACTTGCACAAAGAATCAACAACTGGGATCTCATCTTATTAAAAAGCTTCTGCACTGCAAGAGAAACCACCAACTGAGCTAAGAGACAACTTACAGTGTGGGAACAATTTTTTACCAGCTGTTCCTCAGACAAAGGTCTACTATCTAGAATATATAAAGAACTTTAAAAAATCAGACCCCTAGAAATACAAAGACCCAATTCAAAAATGGGCATCTGAAATGAACAGACATTTCTCAGACAAAGAAGTAAAAGCAGCAAATAAACATATGAAAAAATGTTCCACATCACTAGTCATTTGAGAGATGCAGATGGAAACAACACGGAGATTCCACCTCACCTCAGAAAGAATGGCTGCTATCAAGAAATCAACCAATGATAAATGTTGCCAGTGTTGTGGGGAGAAAGGAACCCTTCTCCATTTTTGGTGGGAGTGTAGACTGGTATGGAGATACTTAAACAACTAGGATTAAAAGTCCCATTTGACCCAGCTATTCCCCTGCTGGGTATCTTCCCAAAAGAATTAAAAGAATCACACCACAGTAATATATGTGCACCCATGTTAATAGTGGCACAATTTATAATAGCTAAAAGTTGGAAACAGCCCAATTGCCCATCAACTGGAGACTGGATAAAGATGTGGGGAGTTTTATAAAATGGAGTATTACTCAGCCACAAAGAATGAGAAACTAGAGACATTTATAACAAAAATGCGCCCTTTGGGGCCGGTTTCTTTTTTTTTTTTTTTTTTGGTACTGGGGATTGAACTCAGGACCCTGAGTTTGTGAGGCAAGCAGCGGCATCACTGAGCTAAATCCCCAGCCCTTGTGGCCATAGTCTCAAGTGAAATTAATAGGACACACATATGTAAATACCAAATAGTTTCTCTGGTGTGAAAAACTAAAAGTGTAAATAAGGATCAAAATTTATAATTGATATTGTGTAATAGTAGGAAAAGGTCTAAAGGAGTAGGAGAAATGGGGTGGGTAGAAGAAAGGAAAGAAGGGAAAAGAAAAACTGAGAAATGGAAAAAAATGGAAGCAAAATCTTTGTAAATAGGGAAGGGTGGAGGGGGTAAAGGGAGGGCAGGGAAATGGGGAAAAAATAAGAACCAAAATACATCATATAAAGGTACAAGATCCCAATGATGAATGTAACTATTTTATACCTAAAATGCACCAATAAACTTAATTAAAAAAAGAAATAAGGATCTATTTATTGACACTTCTAGACTATACTTATGAGCTATATTATGATCATTATATACCCTAATTATTTGTGATTTCTTAAGCACAAATGTTTTTACATTTCCCTGTAGAAATAAGTATCCAATTCTGTATCGTTAAGGGCTTTCATTCACCTATTCAGTCTTGGAAGGTATCAATTGGATTAAATACTGAAAATAATCTCTTCCCACCTTTAGTCAAAAAATGAACAATGATGTACTAACTAAACATTACTAAATGCTCAGCATTCTAGTTAATTATTATGAGGAAAAATGTGCAGACAATGGTTTTTTACTCAGGGAGTTTAAAATAGAAGTAAAAATCCCTGACTAATCATGTAAAGGTACAAATTCCCAATGATGAATGTCATCATACTGTACACCTAAAATATACCAATAAACTTAATGAACCAAAAAAAAAAGAAAAATCCCTGATTAAGTAGATGCATATAAGATGAGATATGGAAAAAAGTGTATATATCAGCTCTGGATAAAAGTAATAGATGGTTTATTCTTAACTAGTTCTTTCAATGTGCAACAAAACTGTGGATATGGTTGGATCAACTCAACCTCGAAAGTATCAGCCATATTTTCAAGTTGTTGATTATATACATTAGCTGAACTACAAATGGCTAGTATATGTCATGATATCTGAGATCTGTGCTTATTTTATGAATCTAAAATACCACCAAAAATACTTACCTTTCAAAGCCTATTGTTTTGAATTGTAGTACTAGAAAATTGATAGAGTTGAAGGAGATCTTCTCTGGTATAATCAAAATTCTGCAGTTTATAATAGCTTTAAGTTTACTATAACACAGAAAAGCTAGAAAAACAATCATGAAACAAATAATAAATCTAACTTAGATATTAGTTAGCTCTAGAACCATAACTTTAGAACAGTAACTACATAGTGGACATCTCCAAATCAAATTCCACAGTAACCTCAGTCCTGTCATGTGCAAAACAGAGCACATTAATTTGTCTAAAATGTATTCATTCTCTTCTGTTCAAAATCCTGATGAAAAATTTCACCACAGCCAAGGTGCTCAAGCCAAAAACTTGGAAGTTGTTTTGGATTCTTCACTTACCCACATCCAGGCATTAAGATCTATTTACTCTACTTCATAAATACCTCAAGTTTTGCATTTTACCATTCTAACTCAAGCTACTATTTTCTCTCATCTTGAGCAGTGTAACAACCTCTTCCCTTGCTCTTTCCCAGCCTCCTTTTCTCCGGGTTAGTCTTCACAGAGTAGCCAACCCCATTTCCCTAAAACCCACACTAGTGTATGACATCCCTCTATTTGAACATTTGTAAGGATCTACTGTTCTTAAGAAAAAAATAACTCTACTTAATCTATTTTTCAATTCCTATGCATTGATCTTTTTATTTATTTCTTGTATCCTCTATCAGTATTTCAAAATAATGCACTCCATTTTTATCGGTGGAGACATTTTGTTTTCCTAAGACTGTACACACTACTTTACACACTGTGAATGGTGATTGTCCCATGAGTTATAATATTGTTGCTGTGTCACTTTATTTTTTTTTGGAATGGTATAGAATACAATCATAATAAAATGATATGATGTAGAAATATATTATGCCATATGTATGTATATATAAACTTTTATATAGAATGAACTATTTTAAAATTTTAAAGCCACTCTGCCCATTAATCCATATCTAATCTCTGAACAATGTATATCTTTGGGTTTAAATAACCACCGCTGTGACTACCTCCAAGCACTATCTTGAAACATCTTTTTCTCCATATACCTTAGACTGGGTGAATCGCATGTGCTTATTAAATCTGAACTTTTATCTTATTTCTGACATGACCTGGAACTTCCTGAAGTTTTTAATACTCTTATAGAATTATGTACTGCATATTCAGTAAAACTATTTTTTGCTTTATTTTAATTAATTATTTATATTAGGTAATAATTTAAGGATGCAATCAAATGTAACTTCTTATATTTCAATGTATTTTTAGTAGCTTTCATAGTATGGGACATATTGTAAATACTTAACAAATATATGCTGAATGGATAAATAAAATTTCTGAAAATTGTTCCTCAATCTTTCTTTCTCTGTCTTCTAAGTCAAAATGTCACCGATTTGCATTGTGTTTCCTGTATCTTCCTACATTTTAAAAAACAAACTTTCAAAAAGAAATACAAAGGAATTTAAATTTATTCAATAAAATTATAAAATAAAGTTATGTACTATTTAATTGGGAGCTCTTCTCAAATTTTTATTTATTAGTCCACTTTCTTCTTGCAGGAACACAATACCCAATACCTACAAATTAAAGGAGGGTAGGTTTAATTTAGCTCACAGTTTCAGGGGATTCAGTACATGCTAGGCAGGCTCCAAGGACAGAATATCATGGCAAAAAGCGTGGAGAAGCAAAGATGTTTAGTTCATGATGGTAGGGAAGCAAAACCAGGGAACAGTACCAGAGAGGGAGGGGCTAGGAACCAGATATATTATGCACGGTCATGCCTTCATTACGCACCCAGATATACTCAGGAGTATGTTCCACCAGACCTGTGGGTAGTTCCAAAGCCAATCAAGTCGACACAGTCAAGCTTAATCCACATTCATGTGGAGATATGAAGGAGAAATTAATGTTACTCAAGATTCTAGTATAGTTAACTTCAGATTGTTTTCTGAGTAACAAAGACTGAAACACTTAGAATGTAAATAAAATGTACATTTCTGTGCAATATAGTTCAAGGTGACCCTGACAATGTCAGTTTCAGAATATATTTAGATGATATTTCTATCTTTCTCACTGTATACATTTTTCTAATTCTTGATTGCAAAAGCAGATGGATAATGTTAAGAATTTATCTCAAAGCAAATCAGACATTATGAACACAGCTCTAAAATACATTGTACTTGTTTAGAGATGCACTCATTTACAATGTGACCAGAAGGCAAGATTCTTTGGCTGATATTTCAAGCTACTTATCATTCTAAACTTGTAAAATGATGTAAGTGGCATTTCCAGATGTGACTAATTATCACAAAACACTTCCTTACTCTAGAATCTGGAAAAGTATATAATAGCTAAACAGTTCTCATATTTGATATCGGAAGTGTGTTGTACATAGGAAGCTGCTACCAACCCCTCCGCAACCCCCCGCCCAAAAAAAAACTCAGGAAAATTGAGCTTCAATATCTAAAGGTAGAAAGATTTGGGTTATAAAAAATATATATGTAATTTTACATTTGTTAAAATTCAAATTGGAGGAGATCAAAAAATTTTAGAGCAATGTTTTAGTCAGCTTTTCATTTCTATAGTAAATACCTGAGATAACTTGTAAAGAGAAAAGGTTTATTTTGGCCTGCATTTATGGAATTTCCAGTCTATGATCACTTAGCCCCATTGTTTCTGAGCTCCTGGTAGGAGCCTGAGATTAAAAACAAAAACAAAAATTCACCTTATGACTGGAAAGGAAGAGAGAAGAAGAGGTAAAGACTTGGGTCTCTATTTCCTTTAAGCAATGCCTCCAGAGACCAAATATCTCCCACTGGTTTTCACCTTTTATGCTTCTCCCACCTACTATCTATCAATGCAACCTTTGGAACTGACCAAGCCTTTTAACTCAGGGACCTTTGAGGTAGCATTTAAGATCCAATCTAGTGCAAGCACTATGTTAAATTTTTAGATAACATGATATGTCCATTCATGAGAGTCTCCGGTAAGAGGTTATATTCTATTAAGAAAAAGGAAGAGGTTGCACATTACTATACAATTTAAATAAAAATTTTGATTCTCAGTTCAGTCATCATTGAATCTTTCTTTAAGGCTATTTAAAAAGTAAATATAAAAAAAGTAATAGACCTAATGTTATGGCAATTATGCTGCACCCAGACCTATTCTTTGAGCTTTATCTATTATTTCAGACATTCTGTTATTCCCCAGCCCCATTCGCTTCTTCTTAGTCTTCTGTATTGCATAGCTAGAGGACACATTTGACAAACTCTTTTGCCAGCTGATTTAGAAATGGGAGGTTCTTGTCTGAGATTAGAATGGGGAAAGATGTGGGGGATTGAAGATACTTCTGACTCTGGCAGTGGTAGGTAAGCCCAAGCTCCCACAGTATGTTTTGTGTTTTCAGCCTCTGCATCAAGAGTGCAAATCTTGTCTTTCTATGGGCTTCCTGGTTGCTTTATAGAGGTAAGATTATCAGTTCAAATGGTGCCAGTGTGGCAGCTGTACTACAGTGGCATCACAGAAGGGTGTGGACCGCTACCCCTTCCATTGTTAAGGATACTGGCAGCCTCCTGAATTTAATATCTGGGTCATGCCCTTATTGTTCCTCCAATGTTTCCACTATATTTAGGATCAATTCCTAGTGCTGATTCCCAGTTTATTTTAATAACTAGGACAGTTTCTAGTTTTTTGTCTGAACAAAGAATGATGAAAATATGTTGATTCATTGACTCTTCACCCATAAACTAATACAGTTACTAAGTCAATTTTACAGGTAAGGAAATAGAATTACAGAGAATCGAATACATCCCAAAGGTCACACAATTTATAAGTGGTGAAGTCAGGATCTGAACTCAAGCCCTCTATCTCTAGCATCTAGGCTCTTTTGAAATTTTAATTCTAATTTTTGATTGACATAAAAATATTGTGTATAGTTACGAGGTAAGGTGTGATATTATGATTCATATATATAGAGACTAATGATCAAATCTGAGTAATTAGCATATCTATCTCCTTAAATTTTTATCATTTCTCTATGATGAATACATTCAAAATTCTCTCACGTAGATATTTTGAAATATACAACATATTTAAGTCTCAATTTGTGTGGCTTAAACCAAATAGCCTTTCTCCAATTTTCAGAGGTTTGTTCTAGTGATATTGTTCATAAGCTTGAGACTCCACATGTACATTATAAATATCTATATTTGTTAAATTTAGTTTAGAGAAAAGCAAACTTGTATCCTAAAAGTATAGCATATGTTCAAAGGAGTTGAATTTGCTACATTATGTTAAGTAATTAACATTCTTTGGCCTCACAATTCTATAACAATAAAAATTACTATGTATAATGAAACTAAAATTACAATGAAATATCATGCTAAGCCCACAAGGATGACTATAAAAAAGACAGTCAAATACAACGTTTTGTGAGGATTTGAAAAGATTGGAGCATCATACACTGCTGGTGGAAATACGATTTATTGCAACTATTTTGGAAGGTAGTTGGCAGTTTTTTTAATTAAGTTTTTTTAGTTAAGTTTAGTTAAGTTTTTTAGTAAAGTTAACATATTACCTAATAATTCTACTTGTAAGTATACATACAAGAAAAATGAAAATGTATTTTCCCACACAGACTTGTAATTGAAAGTTCTTGGAATCATTCATTCATAACAGACAAAATTATGGAAAAGTTAAATGTCTATTGACTAGTGAATAGATTTTAAAAATATGTGATACCTATGTATACTTTGGATTTCTCATATGAGAGAAACTATATAGTATTTAAGCTTGTGTGTCTGATTTAGTTCATCTGCATCATTTTTTCGAAGTCCATTTACTTTTCTATAAATGACTTAATTTATCCTTCCTTATAGCAGAGTAGTACTCCATTATGTATAAATATCACATTTTCTTTAGCCATTCATGTGTTGATGGACATATAATCTATAAAGAGCAAAATATGAGACAGATAAAGGAAACTGGAAGATAGACATATGCAAATAGGAAAGAGACTAAAAGATGAGGAAGATTAACTATGTGAGAATATTTTAAGGACATTTTAAGACTACCAATATTAAATAAATTAAGTCTGCTTAGAACTGTCTAAGGAAAGAAAATAAATGTTGATGTTTACTTAGTACTTAATAGAATCTATTGTAAAACATGGCAGAAATCTGAGAAACCATTTAAACATTCTTTTTGATATGCAGATATAACTTTTCAAAGGCTGTAATAATTAATAAAACATATATCACTATTTTAAAAGGCAGACTAGCAGAATTTTAACATAGAAAAAGGCAACAAAAAGTAGTATAGAGAAATATCATCAAAGAACTGCGATTTGTGCACCTCAGTAGCCATTTCTTCATCCATCCACATATTTACTAAAAACCTGCTATATGTCTTTTAGTTCTGTAAAACCTTCTAAGTGTCAGAGACCTCAAAGACACATTCTTCAAGTGTTAGTTGTCCTTAGAACACACTGAGAATGTGTGAGAAGAGAAATTTTGTTTCACGAGTTCTCCACTTACCAGCAGTCACCAAGTCCATCTGGGGTTCTCTGGTCTCATGGACCCATTGGGAGCCATTGCTTCCCTGGTTGCCCTTCATAGGTGGAAACTTCTGGGCCTCATCTCCTTGCCAGGATGTTTCTCTGTCTCCATGAGGACCAGAACACCTACCTTAGGACCGATTATGTTGCTCTGCACTCTCCTTTCCCTATGTGGTTTTTTTATCTTTGTGCTTTATGATACCATCATTAAGGATATTGGAAAGAATCATAGCTTCTTTCCTTGTCTTTTAAAATTGATCCCATATAGTATTTCCAGATTAATTTGATTTGGATCAAGTATCAGAACATCAGAATTATCAATATAAATATATCCTCTGTCTTAGTTACTTTTCTATCACTGGGACAAAATGTCTGACACCTACAGCTGCAAGGAGAGGTTTGTTTTGGCTCAGAGACTTAAGAGGATTCAGTCCAGGGTCAGTTAGCTCCAGAGCAGAAAGGGTATGCTGGAGGGATACCTTATTAATTGTATATTTATAGTATTCATTGAGATATAATCATTAAATACTATACAATTTTTATTATAGTATTTTTATTGATTAAAAGCTAAAATTCTGTGAAATATATAGTTCTTCTCAGATGCTCTCTCAGATACCATTCAGTTTTTATTTAGGCTTTATTTTGTACATGTAGAAATCCATTTCTTCCAACATCATATTTGAAAATACTGTTCTTTCTACAGTAAAAGGATTGTTGAATTTGTTTCTGGGCTTCTGGTTCTTTTTATTTGGTATATCCATCCTTATTCTGATACTATAATATTTTGGTGACTACAGCTTTGTATGGTTGCTAAAACAAGGAATTATTAGTGTCCAAGTATGTTCTTTTTCAAGATTGTTTTGGTTAGTTGAGGCTACTTGAAATTTTATATTAATTAGAGTTCTTTTTTTAATTCTGCTTGAAAAAAGTTATCATAATTTTGATGGACAAAATACGTATTTCTAGAAGTGAAATTACTGGTGCATAAAGTTGCACATATTCAACTTTTGTGTGTATGTCCCAGGTTTTTTCCCAGAGTGCTTATAAAAAGATACATTCCAATAGCAGCCAATAGCGGTATACTAATTAGCATTCTAAATGCTTTAGATGCTTACCAAAATTTATATGTGTTATTTTCAGCTTTATCTTTAAAACTGTATCTATTCTAGGGTATGAAATGCAATATCTTGTTATATTTATTTTGCATCTTCCTAATGCCTAATGGTAATTGGCACTTTTTCAAATGCTTATTGTTCATATATGTGTCATCTTTTTTGAAATGCCTGTTGAAAAGTCCAGGTATCTGTTTGCTTTTACTCTGCTTGATGTGCAAAATTCTTTATTCTTGATATGTTATATTATAAACCTACCATATAGCTTACCTTTTCACTTTTTTATGGTGTCTTTTGTTAAACTCAGTTGTTCCGTTTTCTTGACACTTCAATGAAGTTTTCTTTTCTTTTTCGTTTTTTTTTGGTACTGGGGATCGAACTCGGGTCCTTGCACTTGCAAGTCAGGCAGCAGAACCACTGAACTAAATCCCCGGCCCTGTTCTGTTTTCTTAATTAAATGAAATATAATTTAGAAATTCCTTTTTAGTATTAATAATTTTGAGTCATATTTTAAAATTTAATGTAAATTCAGAAGAAGATAAGTTGGAAACCTCAAAAGATGATTAATACAATAAGAATAGCCTTTATTTTAGCAAATGCTATTTTATATATACATTGTTTCTATAATTTTAGAATGATTTAGGAATGACACTGAAAGAACTTTCTGAGGTGACAGATGTGTTCTATATATGCACTATCAAATATAACAGCCACAAGCCACATAGTGATAGTGAGAACCTGAAATGTGGTAATGAAATTGAAGAAATGGATTTTAAATGTTATTTAGTTTAAAATGAACTTTTAAAATAACCTCATTTCGCTAATTGCTACCATATTAAACACTACAGCTTTAGAAACTAGTAGGTTTTCTTCTTCTTTGACTCCTATTTCAGCATGTGAAACTTATTGTCATTGAATTTTTCTTTTTTTACTTAAATTCTTTTATTGGTACATTTTAGGTATACAACAGATTTACATTTCTCATTGGGAACTTGAACATTTACATGATGTATCTTGGTTCTTATTTTTTTCCCATTCCTAGCCTGCCCTTCACTCTCTCCACCCTTCCCTATTTACAAGGACATTGTTTCCATTTCTCCCATTTCTCATCATTTTTCCTTTCCCTTCTTTCCTTTCCCCTGCCCCTCACACTACCCATACCTCTTTAGGCCTTTTCTACCTATTTTGTATTATTGATTATTCATTTTAATCATTGGTACATTTTAGGTGTACAATATAATGACATTCATCATTGGAAATTTGCACCCTTACATATTCTCTCTTGGTTCTTATTTTTCACCCTTGCCCAGAGCCCAGCCCTCCCTTCAACCCCTCCATCCCTTCCTATTTGCAAAGATTTTGTTTCCATTTTTCCATTTTCTCATATTAATTCCACTCCCTTCTTTCCTTTCCCCTACCCCTACCACTTCCCCTTCCCCTTTGCACCTTTTCTTCCTATTTCACATTACCTGTTATAACTTTTAGTCCTTATTTACACTTTCAGTTTCTCACACTAGAGAAACTATTCAGTATTTGCACACATGTTTCCTATTTATTTCACTTAAGAGTATCGCTTCAATGTGCATCCATGTAGCTATAAATGTCTCTAATTTCTCATTTTTTATGGCTGAGTAGTACTCCATTTTATAAAAACAACTCACATTTTCTTTATGCAGTCTCCAGTTGATGGGCATTTGGGCTGTTTCCAAGTTTTAGCTATTACAAATTGTGCTGCTATGAACATGGGTGCACA
>NW_004624750.1:23203349-23238450 GCF_000247695.1 Heterocephalus glaber | reverse complement strand
AAAAAAAAAAAAAAAAAAAAAGCTGGTTGAATAAGTACACATGATAGACATTAAATTTGATTTTTTATGGCATATGTGCTGCCATATAATTTTTAAGTACTTTGTTACAATAGTTCTTTTTATTTAATACCTTGAGGTTTCGATTTCAGTAATTCTTAGTGATAATTATCACTTTTACATAATTTTGTTTGTACGTACATCTAATATAGTAGAATATCCTTTGGGCTGAAGAGTATGCAAGTTTTGTAATAACGTTTCCTTGAGGAATACACTGTGTGACTTTTTCACTGAAATATTTTATTAGAAAATAATCAGTTTGAATTCAAGTAACTTTTCTTCTAATTTTCTCAAAATAGTAATATTAATGTATTCTGTAAATCAGATTAGTCTAATGGTATTTAAGATGATATTTTGGAGTGCTAAGTGTTTGCTGCTAGGTCTGAAAAATCATAAATCTTAACTGTCTGGCTTAAGGAATATATTTACACTAAGAGTAAAGTATCATGTTAACACTTTTATAAGCTATCACAAAATATGATCGAATCTGTTCATAGTTCAAAATAACTGAATAGTTGTCCATTGTCTAAAGAATTATATTAAATTCTTTATTAAAAGTTCTGACTATGTAATTACAACTTTATATGCTTTCTAGAATGTCATTCATGCTCATACTCAAGAACCTTGGACAATGTTTTTTCTTTCTTTCTTTAGAATATTTCTTGAAGGTTACCAGACATCTCATAATCTAATCTTTCTCCAGATCTTTCAATCTCTATTTCAGTTAAGTATAATATTTGACAAAGTTCTCTCTAACTTTTGTAAGGCAGAGAGATGTGGATCTCTTAGTACTCTCAACTTCAAACCCTCCAACCAACAATGCTTCATGTTCTTCCCCCTTAACTATTGGGGACCACTGTTCCTAGGGTAATCTTGGAAAACATATTTTAAAAATTCTAAGAAACCATTACTCCGGGTTCTAGAATATTTGGTAGGACAGCCTGCCTATGAAAATCTGCCCTAGAGGCTTACATATGAAAGAAACAAACTTGTTCTACTGTTATTAAATTTCAAGAGTGTGGTCCTTGTTTCAGGATTTTTAGGCTGCCCTAACATACTGCTAACAAGTATCAAATACCAATATCTCTTAAATAGATTTCTTCCCTTTTATGCTACTTCCAAGTCAGAATTATAGGTCTCTGTTCTCATTGAAATATCTACATTTGTTCCCCAGAGAAATGACAGCATTCAGAGGTAAATATTTGCCAGTATATCTCTCTTCTTTTTTACAATTTAACTCTTAATAGACAAGGAATGAATCTTTCCAATATTGTAGTTTTAGTTACAGGGTATCTACAACATTGCATGTCCTGAATATTTATTGCTTTATTAAATTAATAAATAATTGAATGAAGCAATGGCCTAAAATAATGCATATATCCTTCAGCTAAGTAACACTACCTTTATTAAAATATTAGCTGCTCAAACTTTAAAACCTACAAAATGCCTATTCTATGTTTCTTTTCTCCTTCCTCAACCCTCTTACTCTAGGCACATATCACTACCACCAACAATGAAACAAAAGTCCTATACTGATGTATAACTGGAAGAAAACAAGGTCCATTTAGAATCCAGATATTCATATTACACATTATGAGGGACTTTCAACAGTTCTTCTTGTCAAATACAGTATATATTCTGAGAAAATTCACCATGAAATATTGAACATAAAATACTATGGTAGAATCTAAACTCTAATAAAATTTTGCCAATATTCTCTTTTGGATACACGTGAGAGTTGTTTTAAATTTATATTGGAGTCACAGACCAGTTATGATAGTAAGGATATAGCCTTCAAGAGGTCAATTATTATTGTGCACAAGGAAACTTTAATAAAATTCCATTACTCATTCACTGGCAGGGGTTAATTAGTTAAATCTGCAATGCTGCTTTGGAATTTTCAAGCACATCACATGGTTCAAGTGCACACAATGCAAAAACAATTACATGGCAATGGAAATTTGATGAAGAAAAAAAGCAAAGTCAAATTCAGTAATGCCTACATCTTTCCTCTAAAAGTAATATAAATTTTGCTCAAAACATAGTCTTTTGCCTATTAAATTATCCTATATTTGGAAACAAAGTATGAGGAAAGCAAAAGAGAAAAAAATTATGTTTTTAAGAACTAGCAATTAAACACATTGCACAACAACAAATTAGATACTTCTAGAATAAATATTAGACAGTCCATCTCAGATACAAACAGAAGAACATACAGAAGACATTCTATGTAACATAATGAAAAACTGATTTGATAACATTCCCAAAGTGAAATGCAATGATAACTGCATAATGATAATTTCTTACAATGCTACTAAATTTATTTAAGGTAAACACCATAGTATCAAAATGCTAGTGAGTTACAATTTGTCCAAGCCCAATCATGTGAAACAACTTTATAGCTCTCAGAAACCATGATTTGATTTAAGTACTAGAAGATAGCATAGGCTAGTCACTCCTGTGAAACACTTTACTTACAAAAACTCAGACCAATTTTCCCATAAATGGAAAATGATGAAAGTATCTTAGTAGAAATGGAGTAATTTTATAATTTTTAAAGACATTTAGTTCATAATTACATTGGATTTAAGGAAGAAATTTCCATGCTCCGATGGTTACTTTGAAGAATTTTACCAGTGACTAACATTTTTATTCCATTTGTTCAGTCTGAGTGACAGTTGTATTTTCAACAATGATGTATTTGTAAATGCATTTTCTTTTTATATGAAAACTTTATGCTATCTTTGTTTTCAATTTTTATGCAATGTCTTATGCAATCTATATTTTATTTCCTAAAATTGATTTCAGGGATAAATCCAATATCATTAAGTAAAAGTTTTTATATTGATGTTATGATAAGTGTAAAACTTTCCTTACTAGTTTTTCTAAGAGGTAGTAATTGACTGTAGTTTGTGAAATCTGGCATATCTGAGAAAGTCTGTCTATTACATTAAACAACTACCTGAAAAGTAAAGCAATAGCTACAAAATTTTCACTTCAAATCATCAAAGGTAGTCGTATCCTACAGTTTTGACACCAGACTGATTTATGTAAGAAAATTTTTCCACAGGTGGGGAAAGAAAAAATTTCAAGACGATTCAAGCAAATTATATTTATTGTGCATTTCATTACTATTATTATCACACTGTTATTTGTGATGATATAATTATGCAGCTCACCATAATGCAGTCAGTGAGAACCCTGAGCTGGTTTTCCTGACACTAGATGGCTTCATCTGAAGTGATGGGAAACAGTGACACCCGATGTGTGTTGCTTAGGCTCAGAATACTCGTAATCTCATTCTGGTTGCTGTCATTGCAGAAAAACTCTATTTCACAAAGATAGAATATTGGAAGTGGAATCAGGCTTTTCAGTGTTGTTGTGGCAATCTTAGGATATTCTATCTTAACTTTAGCCTAAAATATATCAAGATTTGAAGTTGTTTCAAACATACTTTTAAGGCCATAGTCATTTGTAATCCCAAGCCATTGATCTTCTTCCAGCGCTGGTTTATCACAAATGGGTCACAGATGCATTCCTTCCCACTCTGGGGGGCTTTTGTGGTTAGAAAGTAATGCTTACATTTTTTGAAAGCTGAGGTAGGTGATCAACCACAAGCTGGGAGAAAAAAATGCCCTAGTTCAGTTTCTTTGAAAATCTCTGTTCATGTTTGAAAAGTGTAAAATTCCCAATGTTTAGTTATCCCCACCACAATTCCAGTTAGCTTTGAATGCATCCACTATATCTGCTGGATTACACACACACTTGCCATTCTCCTCTGAAGTGACAGCTTGAGTTTTTTGATCAGGTTGATTACATCACACAAGTAATCACAATTTTGCAACTCACACTGTGTCACTGACATGTACCAACAGTAGTGACAGTTTTACTAAAAAAAAAAAAAATAGAGCAGCTTTCATAATTGAAAAACTCTGCCCAATGATCTATCTTTCGAAAACTGTCTCACTCCTGTGTCTAAGAGAATACTTGTTTGCTCCGTGTCTACCTCCTCACAGAGCTGCACAAATGGACATGAGTTGAGGGTATATACTCTAATGTGAATGATAATTTTAATCACATCCTGCAAAACATTGTTAAGACCAGGTGACATTTTTTTCAACTAGCCAGCATCTCTCTCTGGATTACACAATGTGTTGACTCATATTGAGAAGTAAACATTTTACCCAAGTAATAAACTGAGATAATCTCCACTAACAGCAGCTATTCTATCAGTGCATATATCAACATAAAATGACCAATTCAATTTCCTGATATGTAATAATTCAAAGACTTAAATCATTCTACAGCTGGGGTTTTGGTAGGTAGCAAAAGTACACACTTGTGCACATCCATTCTTATGCACATCCTCTTAAAAGTACAGTATATTGCATAGAATAAGTGTTGTTGTCTTGTCAACATCAGTAGACTTGCCAGCTTGGACTGCACTTAGCAGAGTGACATTAATTTCCTCTAACAATTGTGCCTTGATAACCTAGTTTTGTAAATTAATCTACTTATTGTGCTAGCCAAACAGGAACTCATGCCATCTTCTAAACTCCAGCTTCTCCTAAAATTTCACAAAAATGTCCTTAGAAGCAGGCAAGACCAACTTTTCATACACAGTAAACAGCTTCTTAGCTTTTGCAATGTGGTTAGTCATTAAGAATAATGCTATCTCTAGGTGCATCCATTTGCTATAAATGTCTCAAATTTAATCTTTCTTTTTGGCAGAGTAGTACTCCATTGTATAAAAAAACTTTTTTTTTTTGTTTTGGTACCAGGATCAAACTTGGGTCCTTGAGCTTGCGAGACAGGCGGCAGAACCACTGAGCTAAACCCCCGGCCTATGTACAAAAAAATCTTTATCCCCTCATTGATTGATGGGAATTTGGATTGTTTCCAAGATTTACTGATTACAAACTGTGCTATTATGAATATGGATGTACATATGTCACTGTGGTATGATGCTTTTAATTCTTTCAGGAAGATGCTGAGAAGGGGCATAGCTGGGTCAAATGGAACCTCTAGTCCTAGATTTTTTTAGAATCTCCACACTGGTTTCCACAGTGGTTCCACCAATCTACATTCCCACTAACAGTGGAAAAGTTCCTTTTTCCCTAAAGCCCTTCCAGCATTTGTTATTGGTTGATTTCTTGATAGCAGCCATTCTTTCTGGAGTGAGGTGGAATCTCAGTGTTGTTTTAATTTGCATCTCTTGAATAACCAGTGATGCTGAACATGTTTTCATATATTTATTTTCTATTTCTACTTCTTCATCTGAGAAGTGTATATTCATCTCAGATACCCTTTTTTTGGTATCGAGTCTTTAAAGTTTGGTCTTTCTATATTCTAGATATCAGTTTTTTGTCTGAGGAACAGCTGGCCAAAGTTTTTTCCCACTTTGTTGATTATCTCTTCATTCTGTTGGTGATTTATTTTGCTGAGCAAAAGCTTTTTAATAAGATGAGATCCCAGTTGTTTTTGTTTGTTTGTTTGTTTTTGGTACTGGGGATCGAACTCGGGTTCTTGAGCTTGCATAGCAGGCAGCAAAACCACTAAGTTAAATCCCCGGCCCATTCTCATTTTTTTTTTTTTTTTTTGGTACCGAGGATTGAACTCGGGTCCTTGTGCTTTCGAGACAGCCGGCATAACCACTGAGCTAGATCCCCTGCCCCAGTTGTTGATTCCTTGTAATAATTCCCATGCTTCAAAGTGAAATAAGTTGGACTGGTTTAAATATTGCACTGTTTCTCTGGTGTGAGAAACTGAAAGTGTAAAAAAGGATCAAAATGTATAATAAATAATGTGAAACAGGAAGAAAAAGTTCAAATAGGGAGGGAGGACTGCTAGGGATGGATGAGAGGGAAAGAAAGATAGGGAAAAGGGAAGAAACCTGGAAAAGAACGATGAAATAGAAACAAAGTTTTTGTAAGTAAGGAGAGGAAAAAAGGTCGAAAGGAGGGTAGGGGAATGAGAAAAAAATAAGAATTGATATATCACATACAGGTACAAATTCCATACAAATTCCATCATGTACCAATAAATTTAATTAAAAATTTAAAAAAACAATGATGCTGTCAGTGGAAAACAATTTGATGATGTGGTGGCCTTCAATAATTCCTTCTCTTCTTCCTGTTCATATTTTAAAAAGAGACTGCAAAAATTTGTCTTTTAATCCAGATTTCTTGCTCTCCATGTGGTGAAGCAATTTTGAAGGTTTCATAGTTTTATTGGATAGCTGGTAGCCTCATATTATACAAAGTAAGCTGGGAGAATGTGAATCACTTCTTATAATGAACTCATAATTTAAGTAGGACTCTTGGTATTTTCTTTTAAATGCAGCTTTCTTTTTTGATGTCAGTCTTAGAGTCTTCTGTTATCTCATCATTGGATCATTCCCCCCCTTCAAAGAAGGTGTCCACTGGCATTTGTTTTTTAGTCACTTTGGCTAGGGTTAGCTTGTGCACTTACCAGAATTGTGACTGAGTTAAATGTGCAGGGCAGGAAAGGGGCAGAAACAGAAGTAATAATGGACAGACCTTGCACAGACTAAAATTAGTGTTAGATTCTAAGTACACTTGCCACCAGATGCAACTGTAAAATTGATGTAATCACTCACTTGCCACTGTAAATCTTGCCACCAGATCCAATGTATTTTCACTTGCCACTTACTGATGGGGTGTTGATATGAGCCTGCAAGCAACTGATTTATTATGGTCTTTGTGAGATTGAAGCTTTCTGCTAGTGTTAATATGTATTTGTAGCCACTTAGTGCTAACATCACCACCTCAGCTCCACCTCACATCATCAAGCATTAGATTTTCATGAAGAGTACACAATCTGGATCCCTTGGTTGTGTAGTTCACAATGGGCTTCATATTCCTATGAAAACATGTGTTCCTATGGCTGATCTATAAATATAGATGAACCTTCACTTGCTGATCCACTGTTCACCTTTTGTTATGCAGCCAGGTTCCTAATAGGCCATAGACCAGTGCTGGTATTGGTCAGTGGCCCAGGTACTGGTATTGATTGGGGACACCTGCTTCAAGGTACTTAAAGACTGCAAAAACTTAAAAACACAGAGGTTAGGTAAATTCAGGAAACAATCTTAATGGAATTTCTGTTGTTTTGCTTTATTTTTCTATTTGTCATAAATAAAATAAATAATTTCATTTTAAAAAGAGATTGTACATGTACATATTTTCTCTCTCAAGTTTTCTTAAAGAGTATTATATTTTCATTAACTCACATTTTTGCAATTTCAATAGAGCCATAAATAAATCAAATATCTTTTCAAGAACAACAGTGAAAACCCTAGGGCAAATAACAACTGAGAGTTTGACCAAGTGTTGGGAAAGAACAATGGAACAGAATGAATTGTGACACAGACAAATTTAACCCTAGCTGAAGAAAAGTGGGATCCAGTGTTGCCAAATCTTACTATTATTCAAGAGAAATCAGAACTATAAAATATTGAAATGAAATATACAGTGTGAAAATTTATGGAGGCCATCTGTTTATGTACTGGGTAGAGTGATCAGTCCATTTTTGAGGTCTACATGAAATATTCATTTACTGTCCTCTGGAATTTAATGTTTTTGAGGCCATAATTTTTCTTATAATCATTCATGTTTAATATTTTCCCTGTGAAGATCTGAAAGTTTAAAAGTGCTATGGAAATTCTAAATGTTTGGATGTCTAGGTTTGAACCCCTTTATTTTCCATAGTACCCTGTGAACAATTTTATTTATAAATTGTCTTTGACTCTAGAGTACTTTTCTACTGTACTATTGATTTAAGATTTTTATTTGTTTTTTCTTCTTTTCTCTGTTGTATATGAGGTTTCTCCAGATGCTATCCTCTACCTATGAAAGCTGTCATCTCTGCATTTTCTGATCTTTATCCAATTCCTTTGCTTATTTGGAGACTTTCCCAGTGTTCTCATATACAGTATAGATTTTTCTAAGATATCTTTTTCATTTTTCAAACATAGAAATAAAATTTGAGTATTTCTTGGGCCACAAAACTGAAGACTACAAGGTAAAATCATAGAGTAATGCATTACCACATATGAACAAATTGAGAAATACAGCATTTCTTTATTCTGTGTGAACAAAGAACCCAGAGACAAGTCCTGGAGGCCTGAAACCTACATTGTCTGCCTCTCTTTTCTTATCCTTAAAAATACGTAACAGGCTTAAGACCTTCTTTGAATTTTAGGAGTGTCTCATTCACTTTCCTCTAAAACAAAATACCTGAATCCCAGGACTCAAAGGAAGCTCTTTTCAGTCCATAGTCCTCTGCTTCCAAGGTAGAATGACATGACAGAGAGTTATAGTAGAGGAAAATCTGCTAATGTCATGGTGGCCAGAAAATAGGGAGAAGGGAAATGCCAGGGAGGGAGATGCCTCTTCTGACCAGATCCAGCCTTCTAGGAAAAAGTCAGCTATCTGTTCTCTTGACTTAATCGTCTTCCAAAAGCACCCCTTCCTATGACCACATGAGGCCTTTGGATGACATTCTTGGCTTAAACCATATCAAGGGGAAATGGTAGTCTAATTTACCCATCATAATTGTTGCACCCAGAGAGAAAGAACCAACCAGAAACCGATATTAAATCCACACAGGAGTTCCTTACCGGCCGGACCCGAGCCGAGCATCGGACTAGAGTCCCGACTGGGGGAGATTAACATATTTTATACATCTTTGAGGCCAGCAGTTTCTAGGCCCCCCTATGGGATAGAACTAGCAAAGCAAGCAAAAGGTACAGAAGCAGAATGCCCTGTCTTTAGAACATTTGTAAAACAATAGTTGATTAATTGTTGCTTCTAAGAGACTCTCTAAGGGGAGGAGGTTTCTAAGCTTCCTCCTTCTGAGTTCATCTAAAGGGCAGGCAGGTGGGTCAAGCAGCAATATGGAGTCTATCTTGCTAACTACGGTCCTTTAATAATCAGAAAGAATGTGAACAGTAGTTTCCCCATTTCTAACTTAAAGCATTGAAAATTTACTTCAGAATGGAATAAAGAAAGGAGAGCCAGATCATTAAGCCTCACTCTATGAGATCTAGATATCTTTTCTCTACTACTGGTCTGAAGACAAAAATAGAAAAATTGTAAGGGGAGATCAAGACTTCAGTGACTCAAACACTACAAAGAGGGTCCTGCCCATGTTTTCAGCCTTGCCATACAGATTCTTATTCATCATAGGAAATGAACAAAATTGTAGGGACTTTCAAGAAAAAATATTGAGACCTTAGATTCCTTCCAAAGTCAATACATTGTTTCTAATGCATTTTTTATTATTTCATTGAAAACTTATCTTTAGTAAGCTCTTTTCCTATCGTATCCATTGCTTTTTATATGTTGAATGTCTATCAGAGAGTGTTCAAATGATCTAAATCTGATTTCTTATCACTTCATCTTATATGTCATTTCATGGAATTTGTGTTTTATTGAATTTTGAGGTCAATGATCTTCCCAAAAAGTTCTTCTAACTCCTAGAGAAAATAGTTTTGGCAATATCTTCTTCCTCTTGTATTTCTTTGGGTTATTTTTTCTTTTGTTTACAGTGGATCAATGAGGATGAATCCATACATGTTTACTAATTTTTGCATTTTTGAAACTTTATTCAAGCCAAAATACTAGGTTACCAAAGAGTATAAATGGATTTTTCTTAAATTTGCTTTGTTGTGTATTTATTAACCTACTAAATATTCATCAGGGCCTATTTCTCTACTATGAAGAGGCATTTTTATGTGGCTGTCAGTATAATTTTCCTCACTGGTACCAAATTTAATTCTCCCACAATGACTCTCAGTTTTGGGTAGTAACAAGCAAAACTGCCAGGGCACCATTATCATTTTGTTATTTTTCTTTTTCTATTTGGTATACATATGGATATGTGCTTGGGACATGTCCTTTGTGATCATTTCTAAATCTGATATATAATACAAAAGATATAACACCATAAAATATATTTGATATTTCATGCAGATGAATTATGTCTTTTCCTGACATTAATACAAATGTTTTACTATTTTATAAGAATTCTTTTTTTAAAAACCTCAGACAGATTTATTCAGACAGCTCAGATAGCTCTATTACTCGCCTCCAACAAAACTTTCGCTGGCTTGATTAAAACCTTCTCAGCCCTTGTTGTGTGGTTGATCTTTAGTTCAATGGCACATGGATTTCTAAGGGCCCCTCCCCTAAGGCAGCCCCAATGCTTCCTCTTCCCTTTAACTCTCATCCTGTGTTAGTCTTAATCAGTTTGTCAACATACTCTTTCTTTGGTCAAAACAATCTATCATATTTGCCTAGGAATTAAAGCACATTTTATTTAAATTAAAGATTTTTGGGAAAATTTAACCTAAATTTATATTTCTTCTTTAGTATTTCTCATTGAACTTTGTGTGAGAATATGGTAGAAATGGAACAGAAAAAATCAGAGGATTCAATTTGTTGTATAACACTAGGATTGCTTTTAAAAGGGAAAAAATTATATTGTGATATATTTATAAATATATCTATATATAATATAGATGCTAGATTAGATTTTCCCAAATTTCCCTTGATGACTTCTCAGTATTTTTAGAGTTTGGAAATGATGCCTAAATTATGAACTTTACCTTTCAGATTCAGAACCAATGACTTTTTGAAACGTATTTGTTTTATTATTGGCAAAATTAGACTAATGGATGTGATATTGATTCAAGGAACTTTTTTAATGCTATCTTCTCAATGAATAAAATTTCTCTATCTTGGCACAGAAAGGAAAGCAAGAAAGCTTCAGGGATTTTTTTTCATGTGAGTGTGAATTGAGGAAGCTCTATCCTTATGATGTGGGAACATCATTGGGGAGAATGTGTAGCACTCAGAAAACAGAAGGTAACTCCCAGAGAAGCAGGAAAAGAGGTCCACATTACCATCAAACCCATGACTGTCAGATTCTGAGTAGTAACAGTCACTCCTCTATCCATCTGGAACCCTAGAAGTATTCTCTCAAGAGTAGATGGAGACACAAGTAGAAGGGTCATTAGCACTTTCCCTACTATTCAGTTTCCCAGGCCATCTATTGATGTCCTTGGTATTATGTATACTTCATTTTAAGGTGTTTTCACAGACACCAAGGTAGAACACTGCTAATGGCAAAGAAGCAATGAGGAGATCTCTGCTGCAGGTAAATGGGATGGTAATCTGAGATGTCCTCCACTTTTTCTCAGTGTACTCACCCTCAATGGTCTGCCTCTATCATACAAATTGCCTCTTTCAGACAATAGTACAAGCTTCCTCTTTAGAACAATATGTGCTATAATGTGCCTCATATGAAAAAAAGGGTCATTTCGGATGATTTAATACACTTTAAAAATGTTTTTACTGGAATAATATCTTGCTTTTCAATCTTTTTGTTCTATTTTGTCTAGAAGCAGAGATTTAATTTATTTATTTCAAAATTTTATTTATAATATTATGCAAGTATTAAACCACTCACAGGTGAATTTGTTGAGTTGATTTGGCTTTAGGAAATAAAGAAAATGATTTAAATTTACAAGTTACAGTAATACATGGCATTAGTTTGGTACATATACTTTGGTTTTATAAACTGTTGTACAAATTTAGAAAAAATGCTTCTAATGTATGAACATTTTCTATTCAGATTTATTTGTCTGTTTTGGCAGGATTATTTCATTTTAAACTAGTTCCTTTCCAAGCGGTAATTCCAAGGTCACCAGGATTAAATGACCAAAACAACAGAGATATCAAGTTAGAAAGAATACCCATTGTGTACCTACAAAATCAATAAGTTATAATAAAAGCAATAAATCATCTCAATGTTTTTGTGTTTTATAATTCTTTTTTTTTTTTTGGTACCTGGAATCGAACTTGGGTCCTTGTGGTTTCAAGGCAAGCGGCGGAACCACTGAGCTAAATCCTCAGCCCTGGTTTTATAATTCTTATAGATGCATGCAATTCTAAAATAAATAAAAATCATACCCATATCATTAAATACTCACATTTAAAGAAATGCTGTTTATTCACTATCAAAATTAAATACATATTTAATTTAAACATTTTAACAACTATTATGGCCACATTAATAAACATTTAATGTCCTTTAATTTCACATAACAGAGGTATCATTTTAACCTTATCCCATTTTCCCTACAGTCATTGTTATTCTAGAAATGTGCTATGTTTTATCTCTGGAAATAGTTTAATGATAAAATACTGGACTATAAATGAAAATCCCCCTTATTTAATTAAAGCCTGTGGTTTTGCCAAAATGCTCTGCACTTGGTTGCTCCTCAAATATCTACAGGCAAAAAGACATTAAGCAATTCCCACTCTTATGGCATTCAAATGTTACTCCATCAGTATCATGTAAACAGTAAGCTAAAATCACTACAGTGATCTGGTCATAGGACAACTAAATGGTCAGGCTTGCAAGTACAAGGCTGGTATAAATTTCATGCCTCATTTTAGCATTGAGGTTACATTAAAATCTATGTAAATCTTTTAATAACACATTAAATAGAAAGTATTTTACAAATGAAGTGATAAAATTTTATTTGTTTTCTTTTTATTAACTTAGCACTATATTCCCATCAAGGATTACAATACATGAAAATACTAGTATGGAAGTACTTTGCCTCTACTGATGCCACTGAATGCTCCAAGAGTCATACTCCAACCTGGTAACGTGTTTCTCCCCCCTTGATTCTAGCTGAAGAAATAATTAAATGCATTTTATTGAAGCATGCATCCCATATGTTTGCCAAAATTTTGACAGTGTTCATTGTTTAGACAGTGTTCTGTAGTATGTGTCAAGTGTGCATTTTTATTTTATAAACATATAAGTTGATGAGTTCTGTGTATGTGATGATCCAAAATTGAAACTTAACTGCTATCTAAATGTCAAAACAGATCAGCAGTATGAAAGAATGTGGAAAATACACTTAGATTATATATCCCATGATAATTTGAATGCCAACATTGAACATTCATTTAAGAATCTAAGAAGTTCAAAATAATTTTGATTGAAAAAAAATCTCTGCAAGATATTTTGACAGCTCACATAGTCAGGTCTGCTTCTATTACATAAGGCTTTTTTTTTTGCTGAATTAGAAAAAAGTGACCCTCCTCCAGAAAAATGAATTTTTAAACACATAGATGTTTCCAGAGCTCATCCAACCTTGCTCAAAGGAACTTGTTGAAAAAGATTCCTGTTGGTTTTCAGTATAACATATCCCTTTGCCTTAACCATACGCAAGGTATAATGTAGCTCTTCATAGTTGGCCTGCATATATTTTTCCTAAATTCACTTTTTTCAAAAAGCTCCAAGAAAAACCACTTGTACCATTTTGTCCTTCTGCTGGGTTTCTGGAATCTTAACTATTATATTGCTAGGTGTACATTTTTTTGATCGCAGCTAGTTGAAGTCCTATATACCTCACTTATCTGAAAAAAAGATTAGTAAAATATCAAAGTCCTGTTTTAGGTAAATATTCTCATCATTATACACACTTGTTATTTGCTTACATCCCGTTTTCTTTACCTTAATCCAGGTATATCCTCTCAGCTCATGCATTTGAACTAATGGGCAATGCCATACAAAGCTGATAGGATACTATAAAAATTAGTAATTTTTACAAGTAGTTCTACAAATATGTATTTGTATTTTTGTTACTGAAAACTGCATAATTTCATTGATCATACATTAACAAAATTAAACATTACTAAACTTTTCAGTGGTCCCCCAAACAAATTTTTCTCTATTGTCAATTCAGGATACAAATATATTTTTTCATTTAAGCCAGTCAAAGTGATAGAAATCCAGATATATATTCCATCAGCTGAAATATCTTAAGATATTTTGGTATTCCTTCTAGATTTTTCTCTTCTAGAGGTTCTTATGCCATGCCAGTGTATCTCATTTTGCTTATATGAAGTAGTAGACAGATGTTTCTGGAATTCTCAAGCTTTATACATCTATCAAGATTCATTTTAACTTTTGTCATCAGATTATTAAAATACAGCACTATTATAAATATGTGTCAAATACCGCACCTAAATTAGATTACTATAATTACCAAATGATTTTCAAATACTAAGGTATTATAACTGTATTTGATGCTAAATAATAAATATTCAATAAAAATTGTCACTATTAACCTCTTTGCATCCATAAAAAATCTAAACCTCATAAAACTCACATAGACTTTTGTTGGCGCAATAAAAATTTTTAATAAAGTTTTAAATGTATATGTAATCATATGGGTCTTACACTCTTTATAATTTGCTCTTAGAAATTTAAATAAGTGACAAATAAAGGAGTGATTACATACCTACATTTTTAGTTCATAATAAGTAATATAATGAGTTAAACATTTACAGGAGATAAGGAAAAGGAGGTGCAAAGGAAGAAAAAGTAGGCATCTGGAAGAAGAAAAATATTCTGTTGTTATTATTAGATCCCTTTAAAAAATATCAGGTTTGTATATTGACTTCTCAGAGCCCACACACTTTCAGTGTTAGGAGGAGGAGCTGTTTGCACTGAAGTAATTATAACAAGGGTGTAAGTTTCTGTAGGTGGGAGACAAGTTATTCTAAGGAGATATTAATTTTAGTCTTAAATAATATTTTGTTGAATTTAGAGATTTAGGAAAGACTAAATTTTTCCTTTAATGAAAATCACAGTACTGCAGAATTTACACAATGATAAATCCTTTCTGCTCCATATGAATCTTAGGTGTAACATCAATAGTTAACCTTACTTTGTCACTTATGGGCTATTTGGGCCTTGTACCCTGGGGAAGGGCTGAATTTCAACATTGTTATTGGTTATTTCATGCCTAACATTAATAAGTATACTCTAAAGTCTTGAAGTTTTGAGCTATACACATAATTTTCACAAAGAATATTTTTTTAAACAGGAGGATAAGTCCTACAACCCACTAGACATGTGTTTCTGCTCAACATTATTTTGCGCTTTTTAACTTATGTGACATTCCATTAGTTTCATTTACCAGAGAAATAATTGTAGTACTCTGATCAGTTCTAGTACTATTGTTCTTGAGGTCACTAGTTTAAAAACAGCTTCAAGTCTCCTGTTTTCTTACTATGATTATTACCCATAAACGTACTTCTGACCTATGGAGAGATGTTGGGTAAAAATGACTGGGAAGCGTTTGCTAGATACTTCATTTAAACTTCAATTTAAAAAATGAAACAGTTATATAATTTTGTAATTTTATTGATGTTTTCTCATTCTCATTCAGATTTGATTTACAAAAACATGAGTACAGGATATATGAAGAATCCTTGAATGGGCTCTTAGATATGAGAGTTTAAAAATATTAATGTAATCAATGGATGAAATTGGAAACCATGGACTGGGCCTCTTTATTCAGAAAGAGTATCTTTCTGTATTAATAGGGTTTAATTACAATGCTTGGCTCAAATGTCCATATTCTTTTTCTACAGTCATAGCCATCTTTCTAATCTACTATCATGTTAATAAATGAAGACACTGATATATTACCAGACCTTCTTCTAAGAATTTTACATACATCAATTCATTTAAATCTCTCACTAATATTATGAGGTAGATGCTTGATATATGCCTATGAATCAGAAAAAGAATCTAAAGTACAAGGAAGATGTTGGTCTGTCCCAAGTCACGATACTGGTAAACAATGAGACAGGATTGTAGCTTCATAGGTATGCAATATGCAGTTACACAAGGCCTTGCTCTCATAAGGGAGCCACCTTGCTTTCTTCTAGTCACGTCGGACAATACCATGTCAAATCTTGTCCTTTTTGTGAAGAATTTACCTGAAGGCATGAAGACATCATTTGGCTCTACTCAACACTTTTCACACTGCCCTATGACCAAGATCATGGACCTAGGAAAGCTTTTACAAAGAAGGCTAACAATAGCACTAAAAACTGGGAAATTTAGTTTCTACTCTTAACAACATACTTACTTATATTACAAGTTAGATTTTGTTTTAAACTTTCCTAAATTGAAGTTCAGAGACACTTAACCAATGGGCAAAAAGCTAGAATTTAAGAACCACTCAAGATGTGAGTCCAGTTGGTAACACTTCCCATGTATCTGAGGCCCCCAAATTTGACACCATGGGAAAGGTGGCAGCTTTAAAGTGCTGAGTGCCGGTGCTTAGGTCCCCTGTCTGTTCAAGGTTCCAAATGCATTGCATATCTGTAGAGAAATATGAGAGGTGAGGCAGTTGGACAGGATAGGCACACTCCACGGGGCTGACATGAATAAAGCAGCAAAAATGCACAGGAGTGATTCTCTGTAACTCTGGGGCTGTTATTACTTTGCTTTACTCCAAATCATGAACCAAAACAAGAAGGCTTGTAAAGTCAAGAGCTCCTCAGTTGAATAATGGTAGGACAAATTTCACTAGAAACTCAAATCTTTGTACTGTCAGTTAGAGCTCATAGTATTGTAAAAATCCAGAAACATCAATGATCTTGAATAGAGTTGTACTTCTGGAGTTTCCTCTGACACTGATCATGAGAGAAAAAGTAATCCCAAATAATCCCAAGCCCTTTACTCAGTACCTAATATTAGAGCAAAAAAAGTTTGAGTGGGCTACCCCTTTAACAGTATAAATAGCAAAAGGGCTCATGAGTTTAATTTTTAGGTCATGAGTTATTTTCTAGTGTATAAGGGACTTGCACATGTTCCTTTAGGCAGCCTCTCCAACAGGATTTTTATTGAAACCTCCCCAGAATCTGCAGGTTTAAGTCAGGGACTATATCTACTGCTGATGTAACAAATTATTTTGAGTGTAGTAGGTTAAAATCGTGCAATTTTATATCTTAAATTTCTTGCGATCAGAAGTCTAAAGTAGCTAATAGGGCTGTGCCTCTTCTGAAAATGCTAGGAGAGAATTCATTCTCTTGCCTTTTTTCACTTCTCAAGGCTGAGTGCATTTATCAGCATTTCCCTCTGTCTTTGAAGACAACAACCATGTTTTGAGTCCTTCTCACACTGGCTTATCCTATCCTTTCCTTCACTTTATTATATCTTCCTCTCTGTTCTTGATCTTCCTGCCTTGCTGTTGAAAATACCATTATAAATGCATTGAGTCCATCTATGTACTGCCAGATAATCAGCCCATTGTAATATTCTTAAATTGATCATACCTATAAGTCTCTTTTACCATGTGAGGTAACATGTCCATTGGCTCTGGACGTTAGAATAAGGAATATCTTTGAAGGATGAAAATTATTCTACCAACCATAAAGGCATATAATGTAAGGGAAGGGGCTATAGTTTTCATGGAATATTTTCTAAAAGCTCTGTTTTCCCTAGAGGTCTGAGCTAAAAATTAGCCTGTTGCTCTGGAGTTACAAGGGGGATGTTTGCTTTTTATTAGAGACCAGAAGATAGTTCAAGGACAAAGCAGCTACCACTTCATCACTGCCCTGAGAAATAGTATCTGTTTTCACTTGGGGGAATCTGGAAATAAGCTGAGTATTACTCATATTTAGGACACATGGCAGTAGGCCAATGTAGGAAGGAATTAGGACTGAAAATGACAGGAGGTGATAATTTCCTCCTTACCCTGCTTTGGGTAATTTACATTTGTCACAGGATAATTTACCAAGCTGTTGATTGCTGTCTCCAACTCATCTCCACAGGAGACTCAAGTAAGATGAAAAGCTGATTTTGCCTTCTTCTCTTTCAAGAAGTTTTAGGGTTTTGGTCTCAAGGATTATAGGTGAATTTTATATTTTATGTTACAAAAACTTACTAGGCATTTGTTAAAAATCCGGATCCAAGTTCTCAAATGTGAGAAGATATAGTCAGGTATTTTGGACAGGGAAGAGATGAAGTCTGATGTGTGATATTTCTGAATTGATAGGTTGTTTTCCAAAGTGAACAGTGAAAGATTTTGAGAAAAAGAAAGTTAGATGGTTTCCATCAGAATCAGGAATTGTCATGGAAATCTGATGGGGTCAGTTGATAGGTTTATTTGGAGGTTCTGGACATTAAGAAACTTTGTACCCCCTAATATCTAGATGTAGCTGATAAAGAAGACTTATGCTGTACTAAATAATTTGAGGCAAATAATGGAAATGCAATTCAACTGAATTAAATAATGAATATGAATGCATTGATTGAAGTACTTGAAAAGCCTGTGATGGGAGCTACATCGAGACAGCAGGCATCATGGCTGTATTCTCACAGGTGGTAGAAAAGGAGAAATAGGAGAAATATTTAATTTCTCTTCAGCCTTTTAAGGATATGGTAAGCTTGGCACTCACACCTGGGTGATTGTTGGTACAGATGGTTCATGAAAGTCTGAGAGCCCGGCTTTTGCCAAGAAGTGCTCTTATTTTTTTTCCTTGGAGAAGCCAACCTTATCTCCACATTCTCCGGTGTCATCAGATGCTAGTCCTAACTTCACCACTCTCCACCACATCTTATTGAAACCCAACTATTTCCTGCATCCAACCTCCTAAAGACTTTTGAAGACAGCCACTTACACTAATCCACAAAATTTAGATAGATATATACATTGGTACACATGAATAGTGATTTGTTAAACACTAATAAATTATAAAATATAGTGTTTAATTTTTAAAAGTATAATACATATAAGAAAAATATTCATACAACAATGCCAGCTGTGTCGTTATTCATAATAGAAAAATATAAAAATTAATTGAATAACTATTGGCACATTCGTACAGTAGAATGTTATTGTGTTACTTTTCTCTCTTTGCTGAGACAAAATACTTGACACCCAAAGTTAAAGTGGGAAAGTTTTATTTGCCTTATAATTCAGTTTCAGTCCGTAATTGGCTGGCTCCAAGGCAGGGTGACAGAGGGGCAACAATTCATGGTGGACAGATGGTAGCAATGCAGCAAAGGACCTTAATAGTGCCTTTCTGTCCCTTCTATCTTATTCAAACTAGGGCAGTGCTTAACCAATCACTCACATGAAGTGGTTTAGTAATCACATGACCTTAATCCTAGCATCACACACTCTAGACTCAGTGACCTAGAAAAAGCATGAGGCTTTGGGGGGCCATCTAGACACAAGCCATAACAGTTATAGGGTTATTAAATATCACATACTATCTAGTTTTTAGTGATATTATTGTAAATGAACAGCAACATACAGATCAAATTACATGACATTATTTTATTTCTTTAAAAAAAATTCTTACATGTTTTTGTGTGGCTGTGTACAAATAGAGAAGTGATATAGCTCAACCAAAAGAAAGAGTCTGCATGGATTTATAAAATATATGATAGTTATATTCACCAAATATATAAGAAGTTTTAGTGTTGAAAATAAATTAAGTCAAAGCTGAGGCAGTAGGATACAAGATTCAGGTCATTCTGGGCAATTTAATGAGACACTTTCAAAAACATTAATTCAGACTTCAGATAAATTTTATTTAATTAAAAAATAGTTTCACTTCAGCATTGCCTTATTGACATTTCATGAGAAATAAATGGCTTCAGTGTTTAGAATATAACTATTATAATTCAATGACAGTACTCCCAAGATAGAAGTTGCGATGTTAGCAGTAACAAATCACATCTATCATCTATTGAAAGACTCTCCTATGTGAAAAGGTATGGAGGGGACAAGTAGTGTGTGTGTGTGTGTGTGTGTGTGTGTGTGTGTGTGGTGATACATAGGAAGAAAACTCCTCTTTTACTGCAAATTATCTTTTATCTGATGTTTCTTTCATTTTGTCTACCTTGTGTCTAGTTTTCTTCCAAGTCCCTATGTGGACTTCTTCTATTTGAAGATGATTGCTGCAGCTGTTCAGCATAAGGTATTAGACATGCTTCCTGGCCTCCCATGGCCAATATTGCCATCTGCTGTCCTTATAGATATCACTGCAATCCCCAGACCCCCATGTTACCACCATTCCCATCATCAAGGCTGGGAGATTCCCAGCATCACAAAAGTGGTGATTTGTTTTCTGGAGTTCTTACTGTTACTATTATGCTCCAGGAAATAAGTGAAGAAGGTACTTTCTCTTTTTGTGTTACATTCTTCTAGAGTAGGGACTAAAGTTTAAGATCTTACAGTCATACTTGCAATCTCCTTTTTCTTTGCATTTCATACATGTGTCCACAAGAGTGTAAAACAGGAAAAAAACTGTCCAAACAAACAACAGGATCCCTCAGACCCTCATTCCTTTCCATAGGATAGCTCATCTCCCAGAAATCACTTTGACTCAAGCAAATCATATTAACAGTAAGAAAAATCATCCACTGATATTTATGAAAGGATTATTTGGTGTCAGGCATTTTTACAAATATTCGGACAAGACCTGATAAAAAAATATGACGTGTTTAAATTTTTAAAAAGTTATAACCAAAAAGACAATCATTGTGAAACCTCCTAACAGTATTCCTTCTTGCCGCAAACACATGTATTCCATTATTCTTTCCTGTAGGGAACAGGGAAAGGGGGCATTACTAGAACCTCTGCAGTAAGTCCTAGTCTCCTGTGAGCCACAGCAGCACAAGGCAAACTACAGGAAAGGTAGAAAAATGAGACTGAGAAGAAGCTGAGCTTTGGGCCTGATCAGTGCTGCTCTGGGCAGCAAAGACAAAAGACTTTGGAGCTTTCCATACCTTTATCAGTACATCAGGAGAAATAAACGTAACAGATGACTCAGGCAGAGAGTTCAGTATGCTGGGAGAGTAACAAATCTAAAAGGTGACACAGAGGGCAGAAGCGGCAGTGGTGAAAAATGCTAGAACAATGAGGAACTAGGCAGATGAAGATTATGTTCCTCCCAGAATGTCTTCAGCTGGTGTAATCTTGTCTTGGAGAATCACAGCATCACTGGACCATTGAGGTTTTAGGTGTGACCAGAGGTGAAGATGGAGTTATGTCTCAACATGCCATAGCTGACCTGTATGCAGGAGAACTAGGCCCTAATCATGGTTTAATTGTGAAATGATTTTTCCCCAAAATCATGTAGAATTGTTCCCGACACTTGTCACTTTCTGAAAGTTTCTTCATGACTGTCTTTAGGAGGTGTGATCAAATACGCAATGAATGCTGCTACTATGTGCCATCCAATGGAAAGGCAAGGATATAATACATTATTAGCACATGTCCTCATCTACCTTACTCATCCTATCTGGCACTGTGCAACTTCTATCTCTAATTTAAAGTCAAAATGACCCTGGAAGATAAACATTTTGAATCAATTCAGGACATCATGGCAATCATGACAGTGCTGCAAAAGGTATCCACAAAAGTGTAATTCCTGAACTACCTCAGAAATTGGCAAGGATGATGGGATAAGTGTGTTCAAAGAGAAGGGAAATATTTTGAGGGGGAAATCCCCCTATTACAGTAATAATTTTTGTGAATTTCAACATTCACTGTATTTTTCTATCATACTCATCGCCACTCATTTTTTTCTTCACTTTTTTAGAATGTTTGGCCTACATAATAAATACATTAATAGTGTAGAATTGGTACATATGCATATTACATATAGATCCATATTCACTCTTAGTCTCATGACACCATGAGATTTTTAGAAGATATACTTCTCATTATGATAAAAATGTGTAGTGTGTTTTATCCCACTCTACAAAGCTATTTTAGTATATAAGTTACTAATATTTCTAAGCCTTGTCTTCAAAACCTTTAGGTTAAAATTTAACAAATAGACCAGGATAAGTCGACATATCAGTTACCTCATCCTTCAAAGGTTGGCAATGAAAACTATAATAGTTTCAACAGAAAACACTATTCTGATATCTAATGATCTAATGTACATAATAAATGATGTTAAATTTATAATGTAAGAATAAAGTCAAATGAAGAAGACCAAACACATGCAGTCTGAGTAAAGTATAAATTGAAATGGGGCTTGCTGGTGAAGACCAAACTCTCAAGTTTTCTCTTGTGATAGGTGAAAACAGCCTCGCGCTTTTAAGCTACTCATATCAGCTTTTTCTTTCCTACATTCAAATCACTGTCTAAAGCCTGATTTAGTACCGATGTTACACACCTACTGCTCTATCAATTTCCAAGCTGCTTTAAGTGTCTGAGGACACCTGAGTTAGTTTTATCCCTTAAAGACTTTTATTCTTCCTATGGAAAAAAATTATCTAATTTTTAAAAATCAATTTCAGTTTAATATTGGCTCTCAAGGACACAACAATCCCTCAGAACTCAAAAATCACATACAATGCTGAGATTTTATTTTGGAATATGTCTTTTCTGAAAACACAATTTCTTTCTCTTTCCTTACTAACTTGCCATTATCTCGTCTTCTTTTCATTTATTTATTCCTTTCATCATCTTTCCTTCCTGCTCAACTCTAACTGTAAAGTCAGACACACCAGCAACTGATTGCTAATAACAATACAGAACCCCTATTTTCTTTCATCTATTAATTTTTATTTACTTAATTTATGAATTTGGCATATGTTAATTGAATTCTAATTTTAATAGTTCAAGTAGTAGAGATTATAGAGAGAATTAATTTGCAATGCCTGCCCATGTGAAAGTCAAAGGATCTATTTAAGTACAAGCTTGCTACAGTTATAACTATAGAAAATCCTATGTTTTATGATAACTATATGAGCTAAATATTTTTGACTTATAGTAGATAATTTTTTCTACCAGAATCAGGGAACCTTCATAAAAGAGGTGTTCTCTGAACTTACATCTGAAAAAGAAGTGGAAATTCATGAAATAAAGAAATCCACTAAGGAATCAGAGGAAAACAGAAACCAAAGAATATCTAACAAAATAAAAATAATAGAAAAACAGCATAAAGTCATGGACTCTTGAGATTAAAGCCTAAAGATTAAAGCATATTACATGTTGTGCTGATGAATATGTATCTTATCCAGCCTGAGATGGGACTCCACAAAGGTTATAAAATCAACCTTTGTCCTTTAAAGTTGCTACCTAGGCCTGGGGATTTAGCTCAGTGGCACCAAGCCTGCCTCACAAGTGCAAGGTCCTGAGTTTGATCCCTGGTACTTCCAAATAAAAAAGCAAAAAACAAATTCAACCACTGCTGAATGTCTATGTCATAATGAAGCATTTGGATAGAAGAAAAAAGTGAACATATTTCCATATCAATAAACAATTAAAACTACTTGAAATTTACTCCTCTCTTTGAATTAAAACCATGAGAAGAATCACATATTAGCTTATCTATAGTTAATGACATGAATTAGTAAATCAGATTAGACATCTGAAAAACAAGGCTTGCAAGAAGAGAGCACAGAAGATGTGTTTTTAGTTAAAAGAAATACAAATATGTACAACAGAGGAAGTTACTTAGATGAAAAGATAGAGGCAGAATGCCTTAGTCATGTTCAGACCAGGAATAGCAGTGCCAGGCAGGCAGCAATGAAAAGCAGACATCCATATGGAAATAGTACACAGGTCTGAGGGAGAGGACAATGTATTTGTTGTTGTTTCAGTAAAAAATAATAGCACTTTTGAAAGGAAATAAATGAAAATAATTTAATGAAGAGGGTAGATATTGCTATGGTTTGAATATTTTGTCCCCTCCAGAATTCATTTGGAAACTTCATCCCAGTGTAGTGATATTGTGAGATGTGAACTTTGGGGTGGGAAGTGAATGAGTCATGAATCCTGCACCCACATAAATGGGCTTAGAGGTCCTTATAAAATGACTTGATTGAGTGAGTTCTTTCCTTTTTATCCTGCCATCTTCTGCCATGTGAAGACACAACTTTCTTCCTCTCCAGAGGACACAATGTTCTAGGTGCCATCTTGGAAGCAGATACTGCACAGACATTGAATTTTCCAGTACTTTAATCTTTGACTTTCTAGCCTCCGAAACTGTAAGAAATAAATTTCTGTTCTTTATAAATTACCCAATCTCAAGTATTCTTTTAGAATAGCACGAGACAGAGTAAGACATGAATCACAGTTTAATGGAATAAATATCAACTCTAGGCCTAAAACAACAAATAGAAAGAATTTTGTTGCCAGAGCTCAGAGAGAACTAAACCTATGGAGAGGGAGGTGCTACAGACAGGAGAGGGAGCTCAGTGCAGCCACAGTGTTGCAGCACAGAGATAGATGCAGTGGTAGAGTGGTTTCTTTCCTTTTCCATACTTTGGTCTCTTGACAATGCCAAATGCATCTACAAATCAAGAACAAGAGAGACAAAGTGACCAGATGAAGAGATCAACTTTAATACAGAGAGAAGAAGTGAAAGGGTAAATAGAGAATTAAGATCAAAGAAGAGAAGACCAAGGCATAGTAAGAATGGAGTCACAAAAGGCAACATAAACAAGTATTGATAACTACGGATGTTTAATAGAAGATGTGGTGAAACTCAGTATAGCTTGGAAAGGAGAAAGGATTTCTCCTCTTTGAGATGTCTGGAAAATAAGCTTTCCTCTGCTACTCCCTTCAGCCATGATCTTCTGCCTTACTTCAGGCCCACATCAATGGAAGCAGCCAACCATGGACTGAAACCTCTGAAACCGTGAACAAAATATATCTTTTCTCCTTTGAAACTGTTCATCTCAGGTATTTTATCACAGCAATGGAAAGCTGACTAATACACTCTATCTGTGCCCATATCACTATAAATGTTCTTACTGTGATGGCTTAAAGTATAGAGTGTTTAACATACATTTGTCAAACATAAAATGCATTTTAAGATGCAAAATAAAGGAAAGAGAAAATAAATAGTAATATAACAAAAGTTGTATTAGAAAAAAATGAAACAAAATGTTCTCATTATGATGTCCCAAATTTCACTTTTGATTCTTCCTAGTTTTGATCATCTCAGCTGACAATTTCATTTATCATCTATTATGTGTATGGGCAACTGCATTGCTTTCTTTTTTTAGTTTTTAAAATTTGCACTTTTAAAGTTTGCAGTTCATGCAGTTTACAATCATCTTGGGGAGTAGTTGCACATAAATAACACAGCTTGGGTTTTTTTTTTTTTTTAATATCCTCCCCCTTCACTCCCCCTCCCTCCCTGCTCCTCTAATTCCCTTGTCCCATTTTTCATTCTTGCTGATATTATGAATCTTATCTCATGTTATTCAATATAACATTTACATTAGTTGAGGTTATTAGGTTCCTGTACATGGCATATCCTTACTCTACTTATTCCCCTTTCTTCTTCACCCCTTGCACTCATTCCATTGGATCTCTTCCCTATTGTAAGATATCCATCACCTTCTCACCTTCTATCCATCCTGTATTATTCTCTTTGTTTGTACTTTGCCTCACTCAAATGAGAGATAGCATGTTGTATCATTTTTCATTTTCATTTACTGTGAATGGTATTATTTTTATAATTTTCTTCTCATCCCTTCCATCATTGGTATACTCAAATGCTAATGATTTTTGCCTGTTGATCATGCATCCTGATATACAGTACCACTGTGTAGTCTGTAGGGGTTCATCTCTCTTCTTCACGGTCCGAACTATTTCTTCTGTAGCACTCAATCCTGTTCTCCTCTGTTAGTGCCTTCTTGGTTCCCAGGTAACCTCCACTCACTTTGAATCCTCTCCAAGCTATTGATTTCCAGACTTTAGACACTTTGTTCTAGAGAAACTGTGCTGCTGGCACTCACTGCTGTACCATTTTTTTCCCTCTGCACCACTTTCTTGAAATATTTTAGCAATATTCACTTTTTCTGTAGGTCCCTTCTGATAATCTATGTGCAACTTTAAATGCCAACTCCAAAACATAGTAGCTTAAAATTAAAATGTGTGTTAGCTTACACATTCCTATGAGTTGACTGAGTTCAATAAATAAGCTCAGGTCAAAATATATCCTGCAAGGATAAATGAATTATATGACTCACTCATAGTTATCTTGATGTGCTATTATTATCTTCCTCACAATTCCTATTTGTGAATTCATGGGAAATACCTAAATTCTTTAGGAAATTTTTGTTTCTATAAAATAAAATCCAAAATATGAGACTTTAACTTGATAGAAATCTATTTCTCATTCACGTATTTTGAAAATCTATTTCTGATCAATATATTTTTCATTCAAATATTTTTTTAAAAAATTTCATATCAAGTAGTTTTCTCTTCCAAGCAATGACCATGGTTCTTTTCATTTGTTGCTTGGAATCTTCAAAATTAGGCTGTCTGTGTCACTGTGTCATAGAAGAAAGACTAAAAGAATGGCCCATGAGCAATTGTGGAGTTGGTCTCTATGTAGCAGCCATCAGTTTTGTCTACACACTGTAGTCTAGCATTTAGTCACTTGTTCATACCTAGATTCTATGAAGGCTGAAAAACAAAGTCTAGATGTTTGTTGGTAAGGGAGAGAATATGGGCTTTGTGATTAATTTGCAGTCCCTGTCACACTTCTGCATAATTAGTTGTCTGTGAAGGGAAGGTAAAAGAGAAAAGAATATAAAGAGGTACAATCATTTTATATCAATGGACAAAAAACTAGAAGAAAAAGAGTGACAATTTGTAAAGTAGGTATTTATTGATGAATTATGTGTGTAAATCTCTCAACATGGCCCAGATTGTGAGACATATGTGTATCCAGTGTGAATACTTTCCCAAACGTCCTCTTTTCTGAGATAGCAGTTTACTAGATGACCTACCAGGTGTTATGCCATACAGAGTTCACTCAGTGTTTCTCCCCAGCATGAAAATATTTACTCTAACTCCTATGAACAAAATTAAAAGATGGCAGTGATGAAGTATAGTGACACCTCAGGTGTTGTACGGCTCCAAGCTTGAAGTTTCCAATACTCAACAGCAATGTTCAAAGAAAATCTGCTTAATTTTTGTATCTTTGCTCAATAGTTGAACTGAAAATCTGACTTGAAAAATCCTATATGGGCTGAGAGTGAGTCAAACCTCGAGTCTCACCAGTCACAAAGGGGTGACCCTTCAGTCTAAACACCACTCGTTTAGACAACATGTAGTGCTTCCGTTAGTGCATTAAAACATTCATCATGTTGTGTGTGTGTGCTTTATTTGCATAAAATATCACAATCATGGCTTCAAAGAAAGTTAATGATAGGATGAATAAAGCTAAGAGGAAAATTGTGAGAACCACAATAAAGTTAGAGAAAGAAACATTGTGAAATTTGTTAAATTTCTGGAAAAATGAATTTATAAGTGTAATTTTGGTGCCTCAAAAGCAATTATTTGGCTTTCCATTATTTCTTATGGGAAAACTATGTTCAGTTCTTGAATATTTTAGTGTTTGAATATGAACTTGGGATGAATTGACTTTGATAGCCTAGGTGTCACTGTATATAACATTGTCATTGTACATAACATTGTCACGGTATAACATTGAGTTCTTCTCAATTTGCCAAGAGCCCAAGTTCACCACCATGATGGTAAGATTAACAACTTAAACCTCATCTCTAGTAGATGGAAGGGGCAGCAATTTTATGGACTGGAATATTCACAATGTTTAATATCTGCGTTTCTTCTCTGCCAGGCTTCTACCTGAATTACCATCCAGTGACTGAGTATCTTATTCATAGTCATAGTATCCTATGTAACATTACTTCTCAAGAAGAAAACACTTTTAAGATAAATTAATTAAGGCAATTTTCTGACTCTTGAGGTTACCATGTTTTCCATAAACCTCAAACAGCTATTTCTGTGGAATAAAATGATTTACTGCAGATCAGCTTATTATATTATATATTAGAAATGTATCTTGTGAGGTTGAGATGCAACCCAACAAATGACAGTTCTGTGATGCTATTTACATCATAATCAGAATCTGTCATTGTTATACCTAATTAACAAATATCTATTTCTTTTCTATGCAGGACTCATATCTTTTAGGGATCTTAGTATCTAAGCAAGGAAAGCTTCCACCAGTCACCATGACAATATTTCCATTGAATTTCAAGTACTATACTGTATAATGTTATTTGCTATTTGGACTCTTCATGCCACTGAATAGGCACAAAGGCAAAGATTGTGTCCTTGTAATGTTGAGCCAATCCATCAAGAAGAAAGAGTCATTGCTAAAGATAGCAGGAAGGAAAACATGTATCTGGAAGCCAAAGTAAGATGCATTAGATCACTTACTATTACTCATATGTCCAGCAATCCCCTATAAGAGTAAATCAGACAATTAAAGCCAGTGATAATGATTTCATAATACCCCTCAGTTCTATCACAATTCTGTACTCTCACACCTGAGTATGACCTGGCATAAACTGCATTTTTTGAGATGTTAAGTCAAGCCTTTTTAAAATCATTTTTAATTTTATTGCTACAATTTAGATTTGCATAATGATCACATTTATCATAGGGAATTTGTAACTTTACATGATGTATCTTGATTCCATTTTTTCCCATTCACTTCTCCACCTTTTAATCCCTCTTCCCCTTTTATATTTACAAAAGCCCCATTTCCAGTTTTTCCTTCTTTTACTAATTTTTTCTTTTTCTTTCTTTCCTTTCTCCTTCCCACTTCTCTAGTTCCCCTTTCCTATTGAAGGATTTTTTAAAATTTCACATTGTCTATTATACATTTTGTTCTTTATTTACATATTCACTTTCTTACACCAGAGAGATAATGGAATATTTTCACATATATGTCTGGTTTATTGCACTTGAGAGTAAGGCACATTCATTCAGCTATAAATATCTAAAGTTTATCCTTCTTTATCGCTGACTAGTACTTAATTGTATAGAAAAACCACATCATCTTTTTCCATTCATTGATTGATGGGCATTTGGGTTGTTTCCAAGATTTAGCTGTGACAAAGTGTGTCACTATAAACATGGGTGCATGTGTATCACTGTGGTATAATGCTTTTAATTTTGTTTGGAAAGATACCCAAAAGAGAAATGGCTGGGTCAAATGGGACATCTAATCCTAGGTTTTTGAGGAATGTCTACACTGATTTCCATAGTGGTTGTACCTGTCCGCACTCCCAGCAACAGTGAAGAAGGGTTCTTTTTTTCCCCATAGCCCTACCAGGATTTGTTGTTGGTTGATTTCTTGATATTAGCCATTCCTTCTGGAGTGAGAAGATATCTTAGTATTGTTTTAATTTGCATCTCTTTGATGACCAGTGATATTGAACATTTTTTCTTATATTTATTTTCCATTGTACTTCATCTGAGAAGTGTCTATTCATTTCAGATGCCCGCTTTTGGATTAGGTTTTGAAATCTGAGGGGTTTGATTTTTTTCAGTTCTTTGTACATTCTAGGTATTAGCCCTTTGTCTGAGGAACTACTAGCTAGAATTTTTTCCAACTCTGTGGGTTGGCTCTTCACTCTATTGGTGATTTGTTTTGCAGTGCCAAAGCTTTTCAATAGGGTGAGATCCCAGTTGTTGATTCTTTGTATTATTTCCTGTGCACTCTGGGTTTAGTTCATGAAGTCTTTGCCTACCCCTAAGTCTTCAAGAGTTCTCTCTATTCTCTCTTGAAGCAGAATTAGTGTTTCTGTTTTAATATTTAGATCTTTGATCTATTTTGATTTTAGTGTGGTTCATGATGAGAATCATGGATCTAGTTTTAGTCTTCAGAATGTAACAAGCCAGTTTTTCCAGCACATCTTATTCAAGAGACTTATTTTTCTTCCAATGAACATGGATGTCCACTGTCACCACTCTTACTCAATATAGTTCTGGAAATATTTGCCAGAGCAATGAAACAAGAGAAAGAAATAAAAGGAAAAATTTAAACTATCTTTATGTGCAGATGACATGATACTCTACAAAGAAGACTCCAAAAATTCCACCAGAAGACTTCTAGATTTCATGACCAAATTCAGTAGCATAGCTGGATATAAAGTCAACTCTCAAAAATCAATTGCCTTCCTCTACATGAGCAAGAAACTCACTGAGAGAGAAATTACGGAAACAATGCCTTTCACAATAATATTGGAAAAGAATAAAATACCTAGGAATCACTCTAAGGAAGGAAATAAAAGACTTCTGGAATTAAAACTATAATGCTCGGTAGAGACACACTATTCCATCAGTAAGTGCGCGCAGATCCCGGGGAGCGGCACTGAGGCCCAGACCAGCATGGCTGTAGGTGAATCCCAGCCTGGGCTCTGTCCTGACCCCAGAAGCTCCTGGACACCCACCTAAGCCAAAGGCCCGCCCAGAAAAGAACTGTACAGTCACACAATCTTCAGTCAGAGGTCCTCCATACCATTGGCCACAGCCAAGGACCCAGCTGGAAAAGAGCTACATAGGCACACAAGCAATACCCAGAGGCCTACCCCAATACCACTGATAAGTGCCTGATGACCCTAGCCAAAGCCTGAACAGACAAAAGGAACTGGGATGCACAGCCCCCAGCCAAAGTCCATCCCAGACAACAGCTACATAGGGTCCCCAGAAAGAGGCATGTCGAGATACCAACTCAAGTGTGCACAGGCCCCAGCCAGAAGCTTGTCCAGACAACACGTCAGCTCAGGGATCCAGAAGGCCACCACTCTGAATCTAGGAATTGGTGTACTGGTGAGCAGCAGAATTAAAGCTGCTGGTTGGCTTGCTGAGAATTCGAGACCACTGGGTGAGCAGAAAGTCACCTCAACAAAGGCACAGCAGGCTGCATCTGTTGAAATGAGAAGACACATAAATAAGTCTCTCAAAACCAGACTTCCAGATCACCTAAGGGAACTCCAAAGGGCAACAAGATGGAACAATCTAATACTCAACAACCTGGACTCCCTCAACTGGCAAAAACTGGGGACCTGGAAAAAATGAAAGTGGAAATAATTTCTCAGATAACAGCAGAGATGGTGCCCATAGTGCAAGACATGAATAATATATCTAGAGAGGACACAGATAAAAAAAATAAAGGAGCTGAGGAACATGATGGGATCCCAACATAGGAAACAAATGGAATCCAGAAAACAGATGCAAACAGGTTTCTAGGAGATTAAAAACTCCACTGAAAGTTTACGCAGAGAATGAACCAAGGCAAGGATACAATTTTAGATATAGAAGATAAGACTGCAAATAGTGATCAGGAAAAGAAAAGTTTCTTTAAAATAATAAGGGACCATGAGAAATCAATTCAGCAGCTGTGAGATAATACAAAGAAGAATAACGCCAGACTGATTGGAGTCAATGAAGAAACAAGAGACAGTATGGATGACATAAAAAAACTTCATGACAGTGATGGCAGAAAACATCACAAATAGGGGGAAAGAACTTGACATCGAGATAAGTGAGGCATATAGGACTCCAACAAGCCATGATCAAAAAATCTACACATAGGCATATAATAGTTAAGATTCCAGAAACCCAACAGAAGAACAAAATTTTACAAGTAGAGAAAAGAAACGAATCACATACAAAGGAAAGCCCATCAGAATCACAGCAGACTTTTCAACACAAACCCACTAGGGAAGAAGAGCTTGGAGTGACCTATTTAAAACCCTAAAGGTAAACAACCTCCAACCCAGATTGATGTACCCTGCAAAACTATCTTTCAAAATTGATGGAGAAATAATATTCTTTCATGACAAAGAGCACCTTAGGAACTTCATGAATACCAAATCAGCACACAAAAAAATTTTAAACAGTATCCTAGGAAAAGACAATGAGCATCAACCCCAGGAATCCCTGCAGAATGAATCCATCAGGCATGACAAGAAATTAAATGCAAAGGGGGAGACTCTGACAAAAAGAAAAAGTCATGCTAAGGATAAGTCAATATATGTCAGTTATAACCATCAATGGTTAATGGTCTCAATTCACCAATCAAAAGAACTAGGCTGGCAGAATGGGTGAAGAGGCAAGATCCAACAACATGCTGCATACAAGAAACACACTTAATTCAAAAAGAAACTCACAGACTGAAAGTTAAAGGGTGGAAAACAATACTCCATGGGACAGGAACGTCCCCCCCACACACACAAAAAATCAGGAGCTATCCTCTTTGCAGAGCAAGTGGATTTCAAACCCACACTGATTAAGAGAGACAAAGAAGGATGCTATATCCTAGTAAAGGGAACAATCCAAGAGGAAGAGGTGACAATCATTAATATATATGCACCAAACACTAGATCACCCAACTATATAAAACAAATACTAATGGACATTGAAAAATCATATAAGCACTAATACAATACTAGTGGGGAACCTCAACACCCCACTGTCACAAATAGATAGCTCAACTAGACAAAAAGTGAGTAATGAAATACTAGAACTCAATTGAACTCTTGAACAAATGAACTTAACAGATATTTACAGAGTCTTCAACCCCACAAAATCAGAACACACATTCTTTTCTGCTGCACATGGGTCATTCTCCAAAATAGACCACATACTCACACATAGAATATGTTTAAGTAAGTGCAAAGGAATTGAAGTTATCCCCTGTGTATTATCAGACCATGTTGCGATGTAATTGGAGATCAGTAGGAAAAGAAACTGCAAGAATTTCATAAACACATGGAAACTGAACAACACACTGCTGAATAATCAATGGGTTACAGAGGAAATTAAAGAAGGAATCACATAGCCGTGAATAATCACATTAGGAAAAAAGAGCGAGCTCAATTTCATAACCTGATGCTGAACCTTAAGCTTCTAGAAAAAGAAGAGTAGGACAAACCCAAAGCCCATACCAGGGAGGAAATTATAAAGATCAGGGCAGAAATCAATGCAATTGAGACTAAGAGAATAATACAAAAAAATAAATGCAGCCAAGAGCTGGTTCTTTGAAAGAATAAATGAAATTCACAAACCTTTCACCAATTTCATCCAAAAAATTAAAGAAAAGGTCCAAATCCATGCAATTAGTAATGAAAATGGTGAAATTACGATGGACCCAGCAGAAATCCAGAGGATCATCAATACCTATTTCGTAAAACCTATATACCAATAAGATGGAAAACACAGAAGGAATGAACAGCTTCCTAGATATGTGTGAATTAGCAAAGTGAACGAAGATGACCTAAAAGTTCTAAAGGACCCAATATCAATCAATGAAATTGAAAATATAATTAAAAAGTTACCAGCTAAGGAAAGCCCGGGTTCTGATGGCTTCACTGCTGAATTCTAAAAGACATTTAGAGAGGTACTACTCCTACTATTGTTTAAACTCTTCAGTGAAATTGAAAGGGAAGCAATACTCCCAAATTCTTTCCTGGAAGCAAGCATCACCTTGATCCCCAAAGAAGAAGAAAAAGACCCAACCGAAAAAGAGAACTATAGGCCAATCTCACTAATGAACATAGATGCAAAAATACTTAATAAGACACTGGCAAATAGAATGTAGAAAATCATCAAGAAGATCATACACGCTGACCAAGCAGAATTCATCCCAGGGATGCAGGGATGGTTCAGCATACGCAAATCAATCAATGTAATACACTATATTAATAGAGCCAAGGACAAAAACCATATGATCATCTCAATACATGCAGAAAAAGCATTTGACAGAATCCAACACACATTTATGATAAAAACCTAACAAAAAATTGAAAGAGATGGTCTCTACCTCAATCTGGTAAAAGCCGTCTATGAAAAACCAACAGTCAGGCCCCGGGATTTAGCTCAGTGGTTCTGGCGCCTGCCTTGCAAGCACAAGGTCCCAAGTTCGATCCCTGGCACAAAAAAAAAAACCCAAAAAACCCCAAAACCAACAGTCAATATCATACTAAATGGTCAAAAACTGAAATCCTTTACATTGAAATCAGGAACAAGACAAGGATTTCCACTACCACCATTCCTGTTCAATATAGTTTTGAAAACATTAGCCACAGCAATTAGACAAGAGAAAGAAATAAAAGGAATATATAGGAAAGGAAGAAGTTAAATTGTCATTATTTGCAGATGACATGATAGTCTAGAAGACCACAAGAACTCCATCAAAAGTCTTCTAGACTTAATAACCAAATTCAGTAATGTAGCTGGATGCAAGATCAACACACAAAAAATCAATAGCTTTCCACTACAGGAAAAACAGACTCACTGAGAGAAAAATGGGGCAATAAATTCCTTTCACAATAGCATCCAAAAAATTGAAATATCTAGGAATCAATCTAACAAAAGAAATCAGACCTCTACTCTGAAAACTATAGCACTCTGAAAAAATAGATTGAAGAGGATATCAGAAAATGGAAAGACATCCCTTGCTCTTGGGTAGGAAGGATCAACATAGTGAAAATGGCCACTTCCAAAACTGCTATATAGATTCAGTGCAAGCCCAATTGAAATCCCAGTAGCATATTTCACAGACCTGGAGAAAACAATCTAAAAATTCATTTGGAACAAGAAGAGACTTAGCATAGCAAAAGCAGTACTAGGCAATAAAGAATTGGTAGGGGTTATCACAATCCCCAACTTGAAACTCTACTATAAGGCTACTGTAATAAAAACAGCATCTACTGATAAAGAAGCAGACCTGAGGACCAGTGGAACAGATTAGAAGATGCAGAAATAACTCCAGACACACTCAGCCACTTTGTCTTTGACAAAGGAGCCAAACACCCTCACTGGAGGAAAGATAGCCTCTTTAAGAAATGGTGCTGGAAATATTGGGTTTCAACTTGCCAAAGATGACAACTAGAACTATGTCTCTCACCATGCACTAAACTAAAATTGGAATGGATTAAAGATCTAAATATTAAGACAGAGAAGCTGAACCAGCTGAACAGAGGTTAGGTAGAACTCTTGAAGACATTGGTGTAGGAAAAGATTTTATTAACAAAACTTCAGCTGCCCATGAACTCACACAAATGATCAACAAGTGGGATCTCTTCTTACTAAAAACCTTCTGCACAGCAAGAGAAACCACAAACAGTGTGATGAGAAAACTCACAATGTGGGAACAAATTTTCACCAGCTGTCCCTCAGACAAAGGTCTACTATCTAGGAATATGTAAATAACTTTAAAAAATCAGACCTCCCAAATTTAAAGACCCAGTCCAAAAATGGGCATCTGAAATGAACAGACATTTCTCACACAAAGAAGTAGAAATACCAAATAAACATATGAAAAAATGTTCAACATCACTGGTCATTTGAGAGATGCAAATGAAAACAACACTGAAATTTCACCTC